>PVLA01009111.1:0-22743 GCA_004027455.1 Hydrochoerus hydrochaeris
TTATTCTTAAGTTATAAATCCTCTTGTCATCTTCTAGCCTTTGTATCATTGCTTCCTGGTTCCTTGTTATTTTTAAGAGATCCTTCCTTTCACAACCATACTTTGCAAATCTATCTTCAAGTTTTGAAAGTTTGTCTTTAGTTTCTGTTAAAAGGTTTTGCCAGGTTTCAATGGAGTTTTTAATTTCCTGATATTCTCTCTGGATCTGTTTCATATAGTCTAGGTGTTGTTTATATTCTTCATCAAAGGCTTCTCTCCTTTCTCTGGGTTCCTCTATTCTTTCATTTGTGCCTACTTGAGGATTACCCAGGACTTCTTTTATTAATCTTCTTATATCTTGCTTCACCTGAGTTAGAATTTCAGATTTAAATTTGACGATGAGGTCACAGATGTATTTATTTCCGATGAGGCTGTCTCTGACATTACAGGTTTGCTGCTCTCAACCTTCTCTGCATTTACCTCTGTTGGACTCACTTTCCCTGGTTCCACAGTTGGGGACCTTTTGCTCTTTCTCTGTCTTATCATGTTTCTGGCCCCCTTCAGACAGGTGGGTGGTGGTGATCTCTGGGCCTTTCCAATTGCTTACAGTTTTTCTGCAGCACACTTGCTCTGGTAGTACTGCCCCCCAGTCCACTGTGGATCTGCGAGTTGCATGCTGAGAGCAGGCTCCTCCCCCTATGCCAGTCAACCAGTTTATGCTTCAACAAATTTGTGTGTTCCCTGGGCATGCCACTGGCCCAGAAAAGCCTTGTCCCTGGCTATTGGGTTTCAACCAGGGGCATGGCCCTGCCCAAGCAGATCCCACCAATCTGCCTTGGACTAGGAGTCATCAGAAGATGCTGCCATGGGTTTTTATTCAAGCCAGCCCTGCCCAACTCCAAAATGTCACCCAGCTAGTCCTCCCGATTTGGGGAATCCAGTTCCCATCACTCACCAAAGTTCATGCAACTTGACTGGCTGTTTCTACTCCCTGTCTCAGTGCCTCCTCCAGCCAAGGGTCTGGAGCTCACCAACCCCCACTCTCAGCAGGGCTGCGATCTCAGCTCGATCATGAGTCATCTGACTCTAAGACGTGCAGGTACAGAGATCTGAGCCTGCCCAGCTCCAGCCCTCTGTCTATGCTTCTCCTTCTTTCTTTTTTTCTTTTCTTTTTCTTTTTCTTTTTCCTCAGTTTCTTCCTGGGTCATGAGAATTCCTTTTGTCTGGCTTTCTCCATGTTGCCAGATTCCAGCATCTGAGTTGTTTTTTTTTTTCTCAGAGAGGCTCTCTTATCATGCTGCCACTCAGTTGGCCATCTTGCCATCCCTACCTGTAAATTTTTTTTTTATAGAATTCAGCTGTGAATCCATCAGGAACTGGGCTTTTCTTTGTTGGTAAGTTTTTAATTATGTTTTTGATTTCAGTAGCTGAGGGTCATTCAAAATTGCTATATCTTCTTGGTTGAGCTTTGTTAGTTCATATGTTCCTAGAAATGTGTCTATTTCCTCTGTGTTTTCCACCCTATGTGAGTAGAGATTTTCAAAGTAGGTGTTTATGATTTTTTGAATTTCCATGGAATGTGTAGTAATTTGCTTCTTTTCAGTCCTTATTACATGGATTTGAGTTTTTTCTTTCTTTTTGTTGATAAAGTTGGCTAAGGGGCCTATCAGTTTTGTTTATTCTCTCAAAAAACCAGATCTTTGATTCATTAATTCTTTGTATTGTTTTGTTAGTTTCAATTGCATTAATTTCTGCTCTAATCTCTCCAATTTTTTTTTACAATCTTTACAATGATTTTTGCTCCCAGATAACAATAAAGTAACTGGAGCCCTTGATTGAGGGTTATAGGATTTCTCTGTGTCTTACCTCACTGAAATCTCTACTTTAAATATTTTTTTTCTCAACCAGATATGGTGAAGCCTACTTGAGATTCTAATACTCATGAGGCAGAAGCAGGGGAATTGCCAAGCTCAAGCTCAGTTTGAGAAGTTTAGTGACTTAGTAAGGCTGTCTCAAAATAAAAATTTAGGAAAAGAACCACAGATGTAGCTGTGTGAAGGCCCTGAATTTAATGTCTAGGACTGCAAAAAAAATTGTGTACATGAATGTAACACATACATTTTGGTCAACAATAGTTGTCCCACAATTTTGTATAACCCAGTGACATCAGAGCCATTTTTGCTTGTTCAAACATATTACACAATGTTTGCAAGATGACAAAATCTTCTCAAAATTTCTCTCTCAGATGTACAGTTGTTTGACAACAGGATGTTTTAAAATATGAATGCATTGTGAATGGCTAACTTGAGTCAATTAGCATAAGCATTAGCACACATACTTGCCATTTTTTGTGGTTAGAACATTTACCCTCTTAGCAATTTTCTACAATACAGTACTTTGTTATTAACCATAGTAATCTCTACTATATTTAAGAATCCATTTAGGCTAGTATGTCCACATAATAATTGACTAATTTTTTATTAAATTAATAAAGCCAATTTTAATTTCTCTAATGAATTCCTGATGAAAACTAATATTCCTGTCAATCAATCAGCCAACTTCAAAGTAAATTTCCCCTGTCAGAAATGACTAGAAGGCTTAGTAGCAAACTAGAGATTATTAAGCCTGGCAACATAATGAAATATCCACACCTTATTTCCTGCTTTGCAAGGTTAATTCTTTTTTTTTTCCAGTACCAGGGATCGAACTCACAACCATGTGCTTGTAAGGCAGGCACTTAAGCCACTGAGCTAAATCCCCAGCACAAGGTTAATTCTTAAATCTCTTTTGATATGTATGCAAAGTTCAGTGAAAAAGTGAACACTGTCTGTCAATCAGTAACATATTTATTGTAAACAAGGTCACTAAACCTTGTTGAGGCTGGATTTCTTTTTTTTGAACAAAGGAGACAATGCCCACTTTTTGGGAGGCCCAGTGAACTCATGTATGGGAAATATTTTGTACAATTTATAGTAGTTTATAAACTGAAGTTCAAAAAATTTGGAAGATGCTGGTGCCACTGTTGGTTAGATCAGTGAGTTGAAGACAGGCGCAGCAACAGAAGCACCAAATTAATTTGCTGATTAGGTGATGAAGATTGCATTTAGGTTTTGCTACTAGTCAAGGTGCTACTGTAAAATGTAATGGATAGTTAAAGCAAAATCATTCAGTAAGAACTTGTTAAGCGTCTTGCAGGTTTAAAGCATTCTACAAGTTCTAAAGAAATTCAAGAGTTTTATGTCTTTACTTTTAGTTCTCTTTCCTATTTTATCTTTTCAATATTAAATGAGGAAACTGGACTGAAAATTGACTTTTCCCTTTCATCATTTTTGTTTGCTTGTTGATTGGGTCCTTCGGTAAATCAGGAAGAAGTTTTGAGTAAAACCTTTTCCCAATAAACAGGAAAAACTCACTTCTAATCAACTTAGGGGCATATATATATATATATATATATATTAAGGTTAATCTAATTTCTTTGCCACAGAGGCAATTGCACAGGTTAATACATTTGACAACACTATATATGCCATTGTTTACCTAGAATAATTCCATCCAATAGAAATATAAGATGAACCACACATGTAAGTTTAAATTTTCAGGATCTCAAAATTAAAAAGAAATACAAATATTTTTTCAAAAATTTCTTTTATTTAACATAACAAAAGTGCTATTATATTGTTATCATAGTGTTTCATGCCAAGATTTTGTTATCTCATGGATATTTTATACTTGCATCACATCTCAAGTTGAACTAGCCACACTTGAAGTATTACTATACTGAGGTGTGACTATCATATTGGGCAGAAATGATATGAAAAGAAAAGTTGGCTATTTTACCCAAGGTTTTGTTCAGATAAAAAATGATTCAACACTTAACAATAAGACTTTTTTCTATCATTCTTTTACTATGATTTTCCTTCTGAAGAATATTTGTAACATTTTAAAACCAGCTAGGTAAAACATATTGAAGTCATTTGAAAAAAATGAAAGATGAGAATCATTGTCACAATAAATACTGTCTCATGCCACTCACACACCAAAGTGGTACTCTTGTTATATTAAAAAATAGATGAAAATTTTTCTGTGAATACTGAAACCAAATGTGAATATAAATCTCCACTTATGCAAGAAAAATGTCTTTGAAATTATACTATCAATGAAATATTATAGCTCTATCTTTATTGCATTTTGACATTTCTATTTGCAATAAAAATTCATTAACAGCTACACAAGTCTCTTTATGAATAAGTAAGAATTTTACTTACTAGAAAAAAAGAAAAATGTCTCAATATAGAGTTCTCCTCATAAAAGAGAACATAAAAATTATTACAAGGATACTCTTAAATTTCACTAGGAAATATTTGTCATAATACTCTGGAAAAATATCTAGAATTGCAAAAGAAAAAGAATACCATACACTAAAATCTGGACTTTTAAATCAGCATGAAAAATTTTGCATGAAAACTAAATTTGAGGCACCCAGACTTCGTGATTTTCAGCTTCAAAGCAGAGAAAACCTGAAAAAATCCAGTGTAAGTTATGTGACTTAAGATTTATGACCCCCAATTCCAAATACTTTTTGAAATATGCCATGATTAATTCTACTGCTTGAAATAATGCTATTTCACACAAGGGATTATGACAAACATTTCCCCAATGTTTAAAGTGGTGTTATATTAATCAAAAGCTGTTTGGAAGATGGGTGTGGTGGTGCATGTCTGCAGTTCTAGAACTCTGGAGGCTGATGCAAGAGGATCACCTCATTTGGAATTAGCCTGGGCTATCTAGTGAGTTGAAGGTCAATCTAGACTATCTAGCATAACCTTGATTCAGCCCTTATGGGGACATAAAAAACAAAACTTTTTTTGGAGAATTAGCTACATTTTAATTTTACAACAGTTGGAAGGAAAGAATATATGGTAGGCAAATTCTAAGAAGACACCTAATGATTTCTGGGTTCAAGTATTTATGCCCTTTCATAATCTTTTTGCTTTGGGAGTCCACAGAACTTGTGAATTTCTTCTGAAAAAATAGCATACATCAAAAAAGGTGACAGATCAACTTGATTTTGCCAACTTCACTGGAGTAAGAAATATCTAGTAGATTAGTGAGGCACACTTGTGGGTGGGTCATGAAGGTGTGACCATATGTAGTACATGTAGTCTCTTATTGCTTTCTTTCTCATACTGTTGACCTGTTCTGCTTTCCAGGTGCCATGAATTGAGGAGCTTTGCTCCACTGTGTCCTTCTATCATGACCCAAATCACATTTATGCTTCTTTTAGTTGTGGATGTTGGGTATTCTGTTCCAGTGATAGAAAGACTCAGAAAAGTGGTACCACAGAAGTAGGATCATTGATATGACTATAGCTGACCACATGATTTACAAGCCTTTGGAACTAGTTTGTGGAAAGAGAGTTTGGAAAGGTGTGGAGATGTTGGTTAGAGAAGCCCTAGATTGCTGTAAGCATAGCCCAATGGATGATTCTGGCCAGAGTTCAGAGGAAAAGAATGTTGATAGGTATGTGGGCAACAAGTCCAGGCTTAGAAGGATTCATTCAATACTAAGGATTCTATTGACAAGTGGACTGCAGTCATAATTGGTACATTTTGTCAAAAAGTTTTTCTATGCTTGGCACATGCACTGAGATTTTGTGGGAGAAGGATTAAGGACACTGGAATAATTGATATAGCAGATGAAATTTCACAGGAGTTCAACACTTAAGCTGCAGTATAGATACTTCTTTCTGTTTTTAGTCCAATTTAAAGTGAGAATTGAAGGCAAAAAGCAGAGTAGAAAGTTTGAAAAACTTAAATTTTGGCCCCAGAAGAAATCATGTGTAAAGGAGTGACTGCTAAAAGAGATTAGCACTGTGCAAAAAATTTTTCCCAAAAGACTGAGTCATCATTTACTGTGATACATTTGTAACCATGTTTATAGCATTACAATTCATAGCAGCAATATCTTTGAAGCAGCCTATTTGCCCATCAATAGATGAATGATAAAAATAAAATGTTATTTGTACTATTGTGCCATAAAGAAGGATACAATTTGAGTCACTTGTAGGAAAATGAAAGCATTTTGAGACCATGTTAAATGAAAAAATCAGACGTACAAGTTTAAATATCACAGTTTCTCTTATATGAGAAACTCAAAATATAAGTAAAGAGTAAAATACACTGCTGATAGCAGAAGTGTGGAGAAAGATCTTTCTCATACTGGAAGGAGATTAGTTCTCCAGAATTCATTTCACAGTGCTGAGCATTCAGAGACTGTTACAACCACGGTCCAAGTGGTACTGGCTATTGCTCTCACTGAGCAGTAGACCTTGGCATCATCCATGTAATGTTGGCTTTAGGGACATTCAGAATCCAGGAACTGTTGAGTGAGAAAATCTTCCTGTAAGATTTCAAAGAAAGGCCTTAAAAGCCATGAAAGGATCCTTTAAGAAAACAACACATGGAAGTTGTGGGAATGAAGCCTTCAGAAGCAGTGGAGACCACAGAAAATGGGAGATGCCAGTAACATGGAACATCTGCTGAGGAAAACTGTAGACTGAGCACTGAGCAAAGCCAGCCTGACACAATTTTATGAAAATAATATAATTCTCTTTTATAACATGCTTTTTGTATTTATAATATGCAGTCTGTTTTAAGATTCTGCTTGTGTTCTTAAAAATGTTATGTTATCAAAATTTGTCTTAAACTAGCAGTGGAGAAAAATGGTTGGACTAAAGAATGTTGGATTATGAAAATCAAGCTATATATCTGACAAGAATTCTAATTTTTAAAAGTGGTGTTTTTTAACCTTGGTTTTTATTTTATTGAAATTAAACTGAATAAAATAACTGACTTATAAACTATGACAAAAGAACAAATACAGGGGCTGAGGATTTAGCTCAGCAGCATAAGCACCTGCCTGGCAAGCATGAGGTCATGAGGTCGATCCCCAGTACCAAAAACAAAAATAAAAAAAAGAACAAATACTTAGCCTGAGGTATCAGTTCCTCCTGAAAAAGAGTATTTACCTCCTCTCACTGCAATTTTTCTCAAGATCTCTTAGTAATTACAGATAGAATTTTTAGTTATCCTTAAAAATAGAAACAAACAAAAGGAATATTTAATCTGACAAAACTAATAAAAATATGCTAAAATTTACTGACAGAATCATGGGCACTTCATAGAATATAAAGTTGTAAGTAAAATAAATACGGAAGAAAATTATAGTTACAAAGCCAGTCTTTCTCCTTGGGGAAACAAGGAAGAAAATTATAGTTACAAAGCCAGTCTTTCTCCTTGGGGAAACAAAAAGCCACTTTTGACCAATTGTTCCCTACATATACATATACTGTATATTATTATAAGCTTCTTCAGAGAAGCAAAATATATTTGTCTTCCTGACACTGGATTCTAGTATGTTAGGTTTTTACATCAGGAAGGCAACTGCAAGTGCTGGGTCCAAAAGTATTTCTGGTTTATGGTTGAAAATATATGGAGTATGCTCTATGCATACTGACCCTGGGCATGCATCTGTGCAGTGTGTTCAGAATCACCTCCTTATATCAGCAATACAACCTAGTACATATTCCAATTTTTCCTACTGCACCTCCAAGGAATTTAAATTATTATTGGTGCAATTTATAAAGAGAAAATGCCTGTCAATAACTGGAAGGCTGTTTTATAAAAGGAGCTGGCATCTCTGATTTCACTTCTTTGTTGTATGGAACCACACAAACAGCATGATATCTGAGCAAATAAATTAACTACCATGATAGGAAGGGCTTGTTAATCCATAGTCTTTGATTTATTGTGCCCAAAGTATGCTACTGCTCCTTGAGCTTCCTGCATTTCTCTTTTCTTGAAAAATCAGGGCTTGATCTATTCCAAAATAACCGGAGAAGAAATGAGGCAGAAAGTTTCTCTTCATCACAGTCATCCTCAGTCCCAAGACTGATAGAAAAGGATGTTTCAGAGTTCTTTGAAATATCTGATGTCAACCTGTAGAATTCTTCAATAGCTTGTGCATCTATTTTTTCTACAATGTTATCATCAACAACCAAAAATCATGACTCTTAACTATTGCAACATAATGTCCTTGATTGGGACCACTTCCACAGTGAACCACAACAGCCACAGGTTGTACATTCAGTCAGGATTGGTTGCATCACCTGAAGTGTTAAACAAAGAGAGTTCTAAAGGGAAAATTTACCCGGTAAGAGATTTTTTCATATTGATGCAGCTGATCCATATATTTAAATCTCTTCAGATGCAGAGCTAGAATCATGGGCAGTTTTTTAACTTCCATCCCTTTGTGTGCTTCCTCTTTGGTGCAACACTCTTCACAGTAATACTGGTATTCACTGCACAGAGTTTCTGTGTTGCTAAAACCCCTTAAACAGTGAGTGATTGATATGTTCTGTTCCATGTCAACAGAAAGGTCTAAAAAATCTTCATCGTTGCTGCTTAGCAAAGTTTCACAAGTAAGACATCTGGTTTCATTAGTTAATGTTCCCTGAAAAACCTCATGAACCCACGTTGGGTCTGGTGTGCTGTTGTTATTTTCATTATCAATGTTATCATTAGGTAAGCGACCATTCTGCTTTTCCTGCTTTCTTTCTTCTTGTAAAATATCAGCAACTGTATTTAGTAGATAATTTAATAATTCATGGGCATCTTGTTGCATATAGTTATCAAAAAAGCTCATTTTCCTTCTGTAATTTCTTGAACTTCTTAGGAGAGATCACTCCGACCTTCTTCTTCTGAGTGGATATGCTGTGTAAGAGATCTGCTAAGCACGTGAGAAGGTTCTCCTTTTTCCTAGGCTGACTCTTGTATGCTAGAACGTTTTCCCAAAATAGACTACAAAAATAAAGTGCTTGAAGAACTGAATTACAGTAGCATGTATTCCCAAAATTGATTAATCCAAAATATTGCTCGTTGACTGAAAATTGTTCTGGACCAATCTCTTTCTCTAATGCTGAGGCATTGGTGCCCATGGTACAGATGGAGGCGAATTTGGAGGCTGTCATTAGGATTTCCATCCTCCAAGTGCCATCTTCCACCCTATCATGGTGGTGGCGGCGGCAGGCAGGTGTGAAGGGGAGGAGCGCAGACGACTGCTCGCTAGCACCGCACCTATCAGGCGGACCCACGCAGAGCCTGCCCAGCCCCCGCGGCTGTCCTCCAGCACTCTAAAAGTAGTTACGATAGTAGTATGTGATTATCAATCCTAAAGAGGAGAGAAAATCTTATTTTTGAACTTGTCTTGCATTAGTTCCATAGCTTTTCTTCCTTTCTGTCATGTCATAAAGTCTCATTAAGTCATTTTTCCGTTCAGGCCAAAATTTTATCCTATATCAGCTATCATTAGGAAAAAACTTTTCTTCTTTTGCTTTTAAGGTAATGTTTGTGTCCTGATTTTATAACAACTCACAGTAATCTGCAGTCTATGAGTCATGTTTGCTAATTAATTTATTACTTTCTATCCATGAGAATTTAGACAACTCTCACTGTAGGAGAAATTTCATTAGCACAAATACTCTTTGCTCTTGTTTCCATTCCCCACACTTTTAAATGGCATGATAGCATTTTGCTGCATTAGTTTCTATGTTTATTTAACCCATTTTATCTTGTTGGATATATAAATTATTTCCAATGCTTTGCAATTACAAAAATGCAAAGCCAAGTTGATTTAAGGGTTAGGAATCTAAAACAAAACAAAACGTCAAAAAGTTGGCTATTATTTTGCTTGGATCACTTGAGTTGCTATTTCCTTGTTTCTTTCTGTAGTTCATTAAATATGATTTTGATACACAAGCTATGTTTTTAGATTAGAGATAAATGGCAGGAGAATGTCCAGTATATCTCTAAAATGATCATATGAGTATTGAATAACATTTAGATTAGGTATTATGGGTAAGTTACAGGGTATCAAACCTAGTTGATAATGATTTGGAATTAAAAGAGATCCTGGGCATTATCAATTCTCATGACACTATTGTTCAGTTTGCACCCACTCACTGTTATCACTGCTGTGATTTGTCAATACTCTTAGTGATGATTCATTCTGTGTGTCAATATGCCTAACCACAAGACACCCAGCTATTTGGTGAAACATAAAATTGGGTGTTTCTGTAAGGTGTCATCAATGATGCTATATTTAAATATGTAGTCTGAGTAAAGCTCATTGCCCTTAGGCCAGCAATATAGCTCAGTCTCACAAACACTTGCCTGGCAAGATCAAGGTCTTGAGTTCAATTCCTAGTACCAATAGTAATAATAATGATGATAATAAACTCATTGCCCTCCCTAATGTAATTGGGCCTCATTTATTTCATTCAATTTGCTGAGCTGAGCATCTGACTAGAGCAAAAATGATCATCCTGTCTGAGTAAAGAAGAGTTTATTCTGCTTGACTGTTTTCAAACTGAGATAATAGCTTTTTGCTGCCTTTGGATTTAAAAAGAAAAATCAGCTCTTCCCGGATCTCCAAGCTACTGGCCCTCCAACTACAACTCTCTTGGGTCTCCAACTTGTTGATTCACCTTGCAAATTTTGGGATCTCTGAGCCTCCATGATTGAATGAGTGAATTCCATATTCACTTACATTCTATTGTTTTTGTTTCCATGGAGAACCTTGAGAATTATACTCTCTACCTTTACTCCTACCTTTGCCTTAGAGAGCTTCAAAACTAATAGTATAACCCTCAATCTTGGTGAATTCAGCTCTTTGTATTTATATTTAATTATCAGACCATAGCTATTTGAATCACCTGAAAATACTTTTGTTCACAAAGATTTACATAATAATATGTTGAAGAATTTGGAGACTCCCTATCTCTTTAGGGTCAAACTAGAAGATGTTTAAATCAGGCAGTGATTGTGTCATCAGATTACTCTTTAAACCCATGCTATTGTTCCCAAATGAAACATGCATCAGTAAAACATGAGTTCCTGTTAATATTCTTGCCTTCTCTAGCATCTTTGCAGAACTCTGGAAAGATGCTTCCTCCATTTGCCAGTAATTTGCCCCTAAGCAGGTCTACATGGATTAAAGATAGATACAATGTTTGGCACAAAGTAAAAGAAATTAGCTTTGCCTAGGTCCTAAAGAAATATTTCCCTCTTTTTTCTGGTGATTTTAACTGCCAGTTGATGACATCAGGTGGAGATCATGAAGTGAAGAGTTGGAACAGAAAGAACTGGAAGATGTAGTGAAAATCAGGCATACAGAGAAATGGCTGAGATTAGATAAAGTTAAATCTAACTGGAGACTGAAATTTTCACTCTCAAGACCACTCAAAGCAGTGAGAAGAACATGTCTTACTAGATGAGAATAAGAATAAATCCTTGGATGGAAAAGCAGGAATAAAAATGATAGGCCACAAAAACTGAAATAGATTTACATAGACCCCTATCCAAACACCCTCTTTAGATGCAGAAATTGAGGTATACAAAAATCAAATAACACTTTTATAGTTTTATCTTGAAAATCTTACTCAACTCTAACTTCATAATATACTACTAAAAAATGAGAGAAGTTTAAACATTTCCTTGGTAGCAGCATTGATCCTTTTCTAGACTTACTACTATTGTTTCCACAACCAGCTCTGATTATTGGCTATGCAATTGTGGTTAGGTAGAGGTTAATTTTATATCTGTGCATCTCCTGGCATCTTGTTGACTTTAAAAATTTTTAATGGATTTATGTTTTTAAAAATATTGTTATAATTGACATTTTAAAGAAAATGTCACTTGAGTACTATAAAATGTGCATTTTTATGTGTCCCTTATTGACTTTAGTATTTTCCAGGTAGACCTATCATAGAACCTAGAAATTTTGGTTAGATCTATTAGACATTTTCTGGATTTATAAAGCCAAAAACCTAGTCATATCTGAAATTAGCCAGATTAAATTGTGAAAACTTCCATGATTAACACATAACTTTGACACATAACTTACATTTTTCTCCCATGAATTGAGTCTGGTACATAATGATCATCCGTGGTGAAGTTTACACATAATCAAATCTAGCTATTACCATGAGAATACTATTCAGGGAGTTTCTCCCTTGACAATGAACTGACCTTGTAATTAATGTTATACCCTATCCTTTCATTATATGCTGAATTATAGAATGTGTAGAATGTGTATAAAGATAAAATTCTGGAATGCAATTTATAACCATGAAAAGGGGCTGCACTGTGAGCAATGGTGAAATTTGAATAGATCAGGCACATGTTATAAAACATGAATAATGAAGCATTTTTGATTTTGGTTAAATCATTAATATGATTGTTTTAGGGAAAAAAAACACTGTATCTATCACATGAGCCCTAAATTGTGTAGAAATGCAAACATTTTCGTTGTGTGAAATAATTGAACTGAAGACTGGTTTTCCACATTAATTCTTCCAGCTTTTTTGAAATAAATCATTTAAAGTGTCACAAATAGAATTATTAATTTAAAGCTATGAATGCTGTAAGTTGAGTTTAAGGTAATACTAGCATAAGTTTTTTTGGAGCAATTCTATTTAGATATTGAATTTTCATTATCTCAGAATAGCTACCATTTATTTCAAGCATATCTTATACAAAAGTACCCTTGGAGATCATTGTATACAAATTGTCAATCTTAAAATTGTCACCTGAGGTGTTTGTTTACATTTAAATGCAATCTCTATGACTGGGACCAGGGCATTTTCCCCTCCTTTCTCTTTTTTTTCTCTCCTCTCTCTGTCTCTCACTCTATCTTGCCTCTTTTGTTCTTTTTCTTTTTGTTTGTTTTAATGAAACTTGGAGCCTGTGGGCACTAATAGATGTACCTAAAGGTATAGATCCCTTGGTATACATAAGCTGTCCCTCTCTGTGCCCCTGGATATTCAAAATACCTTGAAATTGTTTACAGTTCAGTGCATCTTAGAATCTAAATCTTTTGTGCATATAAATACAAAATGTGTGTTTTATATAGATATGTGGGTATTTTTGTGAATGTGTATCTATGTGAGACAAAAGTGGGAACCACAACTATAATTGTTGATGAATATTTTAGGAATGTAGCAACAATGTTCAGAATTTTCTAGAAGGTGTTTTCTGTGTCAGAAAACTGGATCTTGTATAAATCACTACTTCTTTTAGTTACTCTTCTCATTGCTGAGGCAAAATACCTGACATCCAAAATTAAAAGAGGAAAAGTTTATTTAGCATCCAGTTTGAAGAGATTTCAGTCCATAGTAAGCTGGCCTTGAATCAGAGTGGCATAGGAGATGGCCATCACAGAGGTGGAATAAGCCAGGCAGGTGACAGCAAAGCAGCAAGCAACAGCAGCCTTCCTTCTTTTCCCTTTTATATTCCATTCAGGCTGTAAACCTATTCATTGGTGCCATCCACACCCAGGGTGGGGCTTCCATTATTCACAATTTTAATACCAGTATCACACCCTTAATCCATTTTCACACACCCTAATCTAGCCACTCCTTACCTATGATCACATGAGACTCTGGATAGGACATCTAGATACAAATGATAACACTACTCTTTGTACTTGAGAGCTCCCTAGGACTTGCTGGCCTTCAGTTAATATTTGTATGTGTCCACATTAAAAGAGATTCTAACACTTAGGTGCAGATGTCTGGCTTCATCAATAAGTCTTCTCATATGGACACACAAGCATTTATATATTCAAAGATCTTTTAAAATGAATATTGACTTATATATTATTGTTTATTCACATGATGGTGGGGAACTCTGCAAACTTGTTTATGTGATCTGCTCATTTCAGGATGGTAAATGAGATGTTACCAATATTGTAGAAAGATGAATATTATGTTGCACACAGTTCAGAATAGCTTGAAGTTCTATACAGTTTTAGTATTATAGGACATAATATTATATTATAGCTAACAAATCATCTTCTACTCTTTGCTATTACTTAACTATGTCTTTATTGTTAAGAAAAAATTTCTTTACCTCTAGATTTTACTTCCCTCATTTGAAAGATAGGCTATTAATATTGTCTTTACCATAGTCACCATGACTTCACCATAACAAAACACCTAACACAAGTACAGCAAATAAATTGATTAATAAATATTAATTTTCAGTATTATTTTGTGCTAACTCCTCAACTAGATAAAAAATGTGCATTTAACATCAAAGGTTATATAGTATAAAAATCTTGTCTTAATTAACAGGCTGGCAGTGGGACAGTGGAGTAGGATTATCATAATTCTTTCTTTTCTTTTAACTGAAGAGTTCTCTGTCTTTACCATCTTAATGGTTCCCCACCTACAACACTCAGTTCCAAGGAGATGGTTGCCATGATTTTAGTACTTGCTGCCCAATGATGGAAACACCAAGCACTGAAACAGAACACTACACTTGTCTGCTTAGTTCTCTTCAATCTGTGAGTAAAGTAAAACACTCAGTTGCACTCTTTTGTTATAGACAGCAAACTAGAGGAATAGCCACAGAGGAAAAAATGCTAATACAAGTTTGTGCATTGCATCAAACAGATTAACTAGCTAAATTTCTCTTAGCCATTTACTAGGACCTACAAATAATTCTCTTTTCTTAGCAGTGTTGATTTACATAATAGGTTTTTTATTATAAGGTATATTTAAAGCTAATCTGAGTGAAAAACAGAAGCTTCCTGCTAAATATTTTGAAAACTTGCATTTATTTTCTTGAAACAAAATTGTGCTTTTTCTTTTTTTTAATTTTTAAAAAATTTTATTTAAAGAGAAAAAAAGCAAAAAAGGAAAAAGGAAGAAACAATACAGAATTTCAAAGAAAAAGAAAAAAACAGTAAGAAATCACTAGTTGATAAATTACACATTGTCTTCTAGATATAGTTGTTCAAGTCACAAAATTAAAGCATACAAGGTGGACATTCAGTGAGGCTGCAAACAGTTCTGTTCAATGATCCAACAAAAACTTAGCAACATGGTTATCAATCCTACACACTTAAACATATGGGCAGTTATATTTTTAGAGCACTTTCTTTTCCTTCTTTTGCTTTTCAAGTCCATTATCTGTTTAGTTATATCGTGTTTCAGCTTGCTCAGTACCTTACTGATCTGTTTTGTTATTTACTTTTTATTTTTTGTTTATTTATTTTAATTTTTTATTATTTTAAAGGTAACTAAATACAACAGAGCAAAATGGAACAAAGCCAACTGAGAGAGTGCAGTGAAATTGGTACAAAAACCCTCAACAGGTTACTGGCAAAACAGTAATAGGTACCACAGTATATCCCATTATCTTCACAACAGTTGTTCTTTCAATCAGGTATAACCAAATCAAAGAAAATACGGGACATTTTAGAACTTATCAAAACAGAACACTGAATACAGAAATACCATTAATCAGAACAAAGCAAAACAGTGATAACAATATTTGCCTTCAAAGAGATGGTAGAAGGAAATCCCCCCTATTTACTACATTGCATATGGTCAACCTCTCAAGAGATGTGTAGATCTCTGGCTCTTACTTGCTAACTGGGGGAGGGTTGATTCTCAGCCTGTATACCGGTAGGCTTATGGGAGCTGCTGAGTGATTCTTCTCCTGCCTCATGCCAAGGGTGCTTACCAAGAGGGTGGGCAAATTGCCTTTCTGTGCTGTGCCTTGAGTTCCTCCATGGTTGCCTTGAGTCCCTCCATGGTCGGAGCTCTGGGGCTGCTGGTTCTCCTCCCAGCTCAGGCCAGGGGCCCCTACTGAGAGGGTGGGCAAACCACCTTTGTACACTGCACCCTGAGTCTCTCCATGATGGGAGCTCTGGGGCTGCTGGTTCTCCTCCCAGCTCAGGTCTTGGCCTCTTACTGAGAGGGCAGCCAAATTGTCTTTCTGTGCTGTGCCTTGAGTCCATTCATGGTCAGAGCTCTGGAGCTGCTGGTTCTTCTCCCAGCTCAGGCCAGAGGCCCCTACTGAGAGGGCAGGCAAACTGCCTTTCTGTGCTGCACCTTGTGTCTCTCCTTGATTGGAGCTCTGGGGCTGCTTGTTCTCCTCCCAGCTTAGGCCAGAAGCCTCTACTGATAGGGAAGGCAAACTGCCTTTCTGTGCTGTGCCCTGAGTTCCTCCATGGTCAGAGCTCTGGAGCTCTGTGCTTTATTTTTCAAGGCTAAATATTTATAAACAGTAGTCACTAGAGGCTCTTTCAGAGTGTAGAGTGATCAAGCATTAGACTTTTAGGAATCAATTGTTCTGTAGAGCTTTGGAATATAATTGAAATGTCACCAGAAGGAGTGGAAGACAGAATTTCAAGAAGCTATTTGTGTGCTTTTATTTTCAGTAAATTTAAAGGGTTACCATGTGAACACTCCTCCTTAGAAAAAAATCACTTAATGATGGATTTACACTTGATATTTTATTTTTCATTCCACTTTACATAGACATTTATTCAATTGCTAATGAGTGTAAGGCAGAAATGAAATATTTTATTCCTATGTTATATTACTCATAATATTTGCTTATGATTATTTTGCATTTATCACTAGCCACAGATGTAACAGTGATCTTTAAAACTCTATATACATTCACTGGATTAATAATTAACTTCATAATTTGAATACAGTAAAGGAAATTGTTGGACACATACAAGATAAGCCTCATGCAATATTATCACAAAATGGCAGTGCCAAACTATAGAAGTGGTACCAAGTTCAAAAGCAACCACTGTGATTAATTTAAATATATTTTAGTTGGGCTAAAAGCAGTTTTCCTAAATTATATGTTCCATGAATTTGAGACTAAATTCTACCAGATGATTAAGTAAAACTGTTTAATAAATTCTCTGTGATAATCCACATGCTCAATAATCCCCCAGTTTTGCCCAAGATATTTTAAACCATTTGTATCTCTAATGATAATATGAAGATTCAGAGTTATATATAAATCCTGGAATAACAACATTCCTAAAAAATAAGTAGTTGCTCAATGCAGAATAGTATTACAAAATGGAACTTATTTCAATGAATGCATGATCAACTCCACTGCCAATTAATTGTTTTTACCCCATCATAATATGCATACATCATGCTTCATATCAAGATTTTCCAAACCGAGTTGCAGATCACCAGCACAGACCCGGAAGGATTTGCGACCATTGATCCCAGTGGCTGGCTGCCTGCCCAGCCCCCTTGGCTAACTGAACTGGGCTCCAGAGGTTTCACAGGTTTGAGTGGACTGCACCTAGTGACCTTCATTCAACAAGGGGAACCAGACCAGCGGAAGGGGGAACGAAGCCAGCACTGGACTCCATGAGGTAAGCTGCAGATCACCAACACAGACCCAGAAGGGTTAGGGACCATTGATCACAGTGGCTGGGTGCCTGCCCAGCCCCCTTGGGTCATTGGACTAGGCTTCAGAGGTTCCATGGGTTTGAGTGGACTGCATCTAGTGACCTTCATTCAACAAGGGGAACCAGACCAGCAGAAGGGGGAGCCAAGCTGGCACCATGTGCCATAAGTTGAGTTGCAGATTGCCAGCACAGACCCAGAAGGGTTTGGGACCATCGATCCTGGTGGCTGGCTGCCTGCCCAGCCCCCTTGGGTCATTGGACTAGGCTCCAGAGGTTCCGTGGGCTTGAATGGACTGTGCCCAGTGACCTTTGTTCAACTAGGGGAGCCAGACCCACTGAAGGGGAAGCCAAGCTGGTATTGCATGCCACAAGGTGAGTTCCAGAACACCAATGCAGACACAGAAGGGTTTGGGACCATTGATCCCAACAGCTGGATGCCTGCCCAGCCTCATTGGCTAACTGGACTGGGCTCCAGAGGTTTCGTGGGTTTGAGTGGACTGTGCCTAGTGGCCTTCATTCAACAAGGGGAACCAGACCAGTGGAAGGGGGAGCCAAGCCAGTGCTGGATGCCACCATGAGGTGAGTTGCAGATTGCCAGCACAGATCTGGAAGGGTATGGGACCATCAATCCCAGTGGCTGGGTGCCTGCCCAGCCCCCATTGGGTCATTGGACTAGGCTCCAGAGGTTCCACGGGCTTGAGTGGACTTCACCCAGCGACCTTCATTCAACCAGGGGAGCCAGGCCCACCAAAGGGGGAGCCAAGCCGATGTGGCGCTGTGAGGGAAAGCTTTGGAAAATTGCTGGAAATATGGAAATACAGGAAAATGACAAAACAAAAGACCAAATGCAATCTCAAACCCCAGCCCATCCCAAGAAATAGGAACCATGTACATAGAAGAAAATACTACACATACACCTGACATGTATGAAATGATATCAACTGAAATAAAGAAGCAAGTATGGGAAGCTATGAGGGAACTCAAATCAGAAATATTCTCCCAGGTAAAAGAAGAAATGATACAAGTAGTGAAAGAAATACTGAATGCATCCAACAAAGACACAGCTAAACAATTAGAGGAGCAAAGCAAAATGATACAATCCCTGAATGAACAGTTTAAGAGACAAACAGAATGCATTAAGCAGATTTAAAGAGATATACAGGAAATCAAAAACTCTAACAAAAGTTGCAAAAATTGCCTCAACAAAAGTGAAGATAGAATCTCAGACCTCGAAGACAAGATTGCAGCTAGTGAACAGGAAAGGAAAGATCTTCTAACAATAACAAGAAATCAAGAAATAACAAATCAGCAGCTGGATACAAAGTCAATACTCAAAAATCAATAGCATTCTTATACACCAACAACAAAATCAAAGAGAGAAATAAGAGAAGCCACACCCTTCACACTAGCATCCAAAAAATGAAATACTTAGGAATTAATCTAACAAAAGATGTAAAAGAGTTGTACAGGGAAAATATAATACCCTGAAAAAAGAAATCAAAGGTAACCTCAGAAAATGGAAAGGCATCCCTTGTTCATGGATAGGAAGAATAAATGTTGTAAAAATGACCATTCTCCCAAAATGGTTATACACATTCAATGAAATCTCAATGAAAATACCACTAGCATAACTCATAGATCTAGAGAAATCATTCCTAAAATTCATCTGGAACCAGAAGAGACCTAGAATAGCAAAGGCAATAGTAAGCAGCAAAGCCAAGGCAGGTGGCATCACAATCCCTGACTTGAAGTTACACTACAAAGCTACTGTAATAAAATCAACATGGTATTGGAATAAAAACAGACATCAAGCTCAATGGAATAGATTAGAAGATACAACTACAAACACACTCAACCATCTTATCTTTGATAAAGGGGCTAACTATGTTCACTGGAAGAATGACAGTCTCTTTAATAAATGATGCTGGAAAAATTGGCTATCCATATGCCAAAAACTAAAATTAGACCAATGCATGTCATCATGTACTAAACTAAAATCCAAATGGATCAAAGATCTAAATATTAAAACAAAAACACTAGAGAAGACAAGAAGGCTGATCAGTGAGCAAAAAAATACAAAGCCTCCTGGGAGAAACAACTCATTTGCCAGAATAGAACACCATGGAGAGACCCAGACAGAGGGAGAAGGATCCTCTTGACACAGGAAGAAATTAAAACATAAAAAAGCTCATCAAATACTTCAGGACTACAACTGAAACACTTAAAAATTATGGGACACAGCATTTTCATTCACCTGCCAAGTTTGCAAAGGCCTGAATCCATGCCAGCTGGCAGAACCACCCAAACTCATTCCCGCTACCACTCACAGGAAGCACAACAGTGCTGAAGTCAGGGGTTGGTGAGCCCAATGCAGAACAGAGCTGGTGAAGGTACCTTCATTAATCCATGGTTAGTGCTGGGAATGAGAGCACCCTCCCACATAGGAAGGG
This sequence comes from Hydrochoerus hydrochaeris, assembly GCA_004027455.1. Lineage (NCBI taxonomy): Eukaryota > Metazoa > Chordata > Mammalia > Rodentia > Hydrochaeridae > Hydrochoerus > Hydrochoerus hydrochaeris. The sequence goes on from PVLA01009111.1 coordinate 19,725, forward strand.
CATGACCAAATGGACAACATGTTGGAATCTGGCAGGAGGTGCCTGAACTGAGAGTGACAGTGACTTCACTTGATTGCTCCCTCCCCAGAGCAGATTCGTGGGATTTGCTTGGACTGGGCCACACCACTGGCCAGGACCCAATGAGCCATCCCAAAATGATTCCCTGCACCTAGCAAGCACTAACCAGGTGAAGACCCCTGAAGTTTAGTGGGGAGGGATAGGCATACACAAAGGCTGCTTATACCACAGTGACAAAAGCAGCCAGGAGAGGGTGGAGGTCCCTCATTAGTGTGCTTCAGAGGAACCGTAGCCAACAGAGAAGGGGGATGGGACCTGCAATGTAACCCATGTGGAGGAAGCCAGGGCCATGACAAGAGAGAGAGGCAGGAGGAGGCCCCCAACCCAGAACCCTGAGAGCACCGATCCAGGAGAAGGAAAAACAAAGGAGACTGAGGATGGCAAAAACCGAACATCAGCCATGGCTTCAACGGACATTAAGAGATATCTTTGGGACCTTGTAGACGAGCTCAAAACTGAAATATTAAATCAGGTAAAGCAAGATATGAGTAGAATAATAAAAGAAATGCTCTCAGAAAGCATCTCTCAGGATGATACAGATGGAAGAAGGGAGGAACACAAAAAAAGGAGAGAAACATTCAATAAAGAATATAAAGAAAATATAGAATACATGAGGCAGATTCAAAGACACTACCAAGAAGTTAAAAACTCCTCCAATGAAAGCAGGCAAAATGCCTTAAAAGAAACTAAGGATAGAATATCAAAACTTGAAGACACATTTGCAATGTGTGATCATGAAAGGAAAGATCTCTTAAAAACAACAAGGAAACAGGCAGTAACAATACAAAGGGTAGAAGATAACAAGAGAATCTACAATTTAAGAATAAGAAACATGAATGAAGAACCAGGAATACATACAGGTGAATTACAAAGGTTATGCACAGAAATAATTAACAAAAACTTCCCAAGCATGGGAAAAAAAAATGACATTCGGTTATGTCAGGCATACAGAGCTCCAGCTACCTAAAACCAAAACATATCTATACCAAGACATATAATAATAAAGATACAAGAAATTCAATATAAAAACAGAATAATAAAAGCCATCAGAGAAAAGAAACAGATTACCTGTAAAGGTAAGCCCATCAGAATCATGGCTGACTTCTCAACACAGACTATCAAATCAAGAAGAGCTTGGAGCAAAGTCTTCCAAGCCCTAAAAGAAAATAACCTCCAGCCCAGATTGATGTACCCTGCAAAACTGTCACTAGAAATTAATGGAGAAACAAGATGCTTCCATGACAAAGAGGAACTGGGGGAGTTTGTGACCACCAATCCAACCCTACAGAGAATACTGAAGGACATTCTAGAGAGTGAGAAAAAAAATACCAGGATTTAGGAACAGTGGCAGAAAGGCCTCAATGAGTGGGGCAGGCAGTATAATGAAGGAGAAAACTAGACAAACAAAGGCAGAAAAATAGCATAGCAGAAATGAGGCAAGAGAAGGATAACTAGAATCTCTAACATAGATGGTCTTGATACACTATATTGTTAATAGTACACCAGGATTTAAAACCCACATTACTCACACTACTCTGCTTAGATGTATTACGTTCTGTTCCAGTCATTCTACCTGTACTAGATTTGAGGGCACCAACAGCAATCTCAAAAATAACAAGATATAGTATGGTAATCATCCTTAGTTTCCTATTAATCTGAAGCTCTGTAACACCTACACTGTTTTACCATGACTTATCATAATCGAATCTGGTTTGTTGGATCACTGTTTTGTATTGATAGATTTTATTCAAAGCTGTTCTGATTGATAGTGTCAAGCCTGAGAGTATAGGCAACTGCACTTAAGATGACAAGATCCACTAGAATATCCACTATGATTTGATTATTACCTGCATTTGAAGTTTTATACTGTCTACAATGTTTCATTTTTACTAATATTGTTATTTACTGATTTACTCAATTGTACTGCTATATTCAATTATGCCTGATGATATAGACATTCTATTGAAGATAATAAACAACACAGTAATCATTGTAGATCACCTTGTACTGTGGTTTTATATGACTTTTTGGTTCCCTGTTTTTATAGGAATATTTTTTTGTTTTGTCTTGCTAAGTTTTGTTTTTTCCTCTAACACAGAAAGGATAGAAATCCATGTAGATTCATGCATGTGTAACTGTTTACACTCTCACTGTTTGACTCTCTACTTTGTATACTTTAATTTTGTAACTGGAACAACTATTTCTAAGAGGACAATATGTAATTTATTAACTAGTAATTTCTTATTGTTTATCTTTTTTTAGAATTCTGTATTATCTCTAACCTTTACATGCTTTTGTTTCTCTTTAAATAAAAAATTTAAAAAAAACAAAAACACTAAATCTGTTGCAAGACAAAGTAGGTAAAAATCTTGAAGACATAGGGGTAGGTAGAGAATTCATGAACAAGAACCAAACTGCATGGGAAATACTTCCCAAAATCAATAACTGGGATCATATATTTTTAAAGAGTTTCTGCACATCCAAAGAAATCTCCAACAGTGTGAAAAGAAAACCTACAAACTGGGAAAAAGTCTTTGCGAACTGTCTATCAGACAAAGGACTTCTGTCTAGAACTTATAAAGAATTTTAAAAAATCAGACCCCCAAAATTCAAAGACCCAATCCAAAAATGGGCATCTGAGATGAACACACAGTTCTCAGATGAAGAAATATGAATGGCAAATAAATACATCAAAAAATGTTCATCATCATTGGTCATTAGAGAAATGCAAATTAAAACCACACTGAGATACCATCTCACTCCAGAAAGAATGGTCAGGATCAACAAAACTACCAACAACAAATGCTGGAGAGGCTGTGGTGGAAAAGGAACTCTTCTGCACTGTTGGTGGGAGTGTAGACTGGTGCAACAACCACTGTGGAGGTCAATCTGGAGATTCCTCAAAAAGCTGAGGTTGGAGGTGCCATTTGACCCAGCTATT
>PVLA01009111.1:22843-79617 GCA_004027455.1 Hydrochoerus hydrochaeris
GCACCCATGTTTATAGCAGCACAATTTGTAATAGCCAGATCTTGGAAACAACCTAAGTGCCCATCAACTGAGGAATGGATAAAAAAAATTGTGGTAGTTTTATACAATGGAGTACTACTCAGCTATAAAGAATGATCACATTGAGATATTTATAAACAAATGGATGCATCTTGAATTTATACTCATAAGTGAAATAAATCAAACTCACAATGATAAATACCATATAGTCTCCCTAGTGTAAGAAATGGTAAGAGTACAGAAGATTTTATGGAAATCATGGTTCACCATTTTACTGCTTTTACATCTTAGGTTTTCACTCATTGGTTGGAATGGTTTTATTCTGTTTTGTTTGATCTTAATATATGTAATCATATGAATAGTTACTTTGAAGACAAGAAAATATGGCAGACATTGTTGATTTAATATCATCTTGCTCTGAAGTCTTACCATGCTCTTTTTTTCTATTACAATTGGTTCTATCAGGTTGTGTCTTATTGTATTTTAATATGTATGATAGTAAAAACAAAAGTTTTTTGGAAAATGAGATAATATAGCAGCCATTGTTCATGTTTGGTTATATGGTTCAGAATGTCTTAGAATACTTCTATTCTCTTTAGTCATTTATTCTACTTTGTTATGTTAGACATTATTGTGTGTAAAGCTAAGCTCAACTATTTCAAAGAAAGAGGCATTATGATAGCTAATGTTAATATCCAATTGTCTTGTTGTGAGGTGCTGTGTTGCTTACATTGTTCTGATCTGCTTAGATCTGTCCTCTTTTGTTTTATTCTCTTTAAAATAAAAAAAGATTTTCCAAACCATATTGTCTATTTAAATAAATATGAAGAATGCATCTGATTTCAGATTATTTTCATTTTATAGGCAGTCTGTGGCCCTATTTTTTATTTGAAAATATAATGTTTCTTACAAAATACATCATAAAATAAAAATATGCATTTCAATATATGGCTTTTACTAGTAAGAATATTTTAATTTTTTAAATTTTTATTTTATTTTAAGAGACAAAGAAAAGAAAATGTAAAAAAGATAAAATAGAAAAGCCAGGAAGAAAAGTAGAATACAGAGTTCAAAAAGGAAATTAACATAAAATTGCTAGTTGATACATTACATATAGTTAACAATAGTTGTAAAAGTCACAAAGTCAAAGCATAAAAAGTGGCTAGACAAACATTGACAGTACAAATTCTTCTGTTCAATGATTTAACAAAAGCTCAGCAATATGGTCATCTACTTTACACACTATAAGTACTGTTATATCATTTAGAGCACTTTCATTCCCTTCACTTTTACAATAGTATGATAATTTTATATCTATTATACTTTTATATATATTAAACTTTTTGGATACCATTATTCTGTCCATTCTTATTATTTTTTACACTACAGAGACAATGTGATGTTTACAAATGTGACTCTTGTTCATTTCACTAATGAGGATATTATCAAATTGCCTCCATTTACAGATAAAGGCCTCAAGATCATACTTTTTTATAGCCGACTAGTATTCTATTGTATAAAAATACCATATTTTTTATCCACTCTGCAGTTGATGGGCATTTTGGTTCTTTCCAAGATTTAGCTATCAAAAATTGTGCTGCTATGAACATGGGTGCACATATATCACTGTGACATGACCATTTCAAGTTTTCTGGGTAAATACCCAGGAGGGGAATAGCTGGATTGAATTGAACTTCCAATCTTAGGTTTTGGAGGGTTCTCCATACTGATTTCCACAGTGGTTGCATCAGTGTGCACTCCCACCAACAATTGAGAAGTGTTCCTTTTTTCCCCGCAGCCTCGCCAACAGTTGTTATCAGTTGTTTTCTTGATGGCAGCCATTCTTCCTGGGGTGAGAGGAAATCTCAATGCTGTTTTAATTTGCATTTCTCAAATGACCAGTGATGGTGAACATTTCTTCATGTATATTTTCCATTTGTATATCTTCATCTGAGAACTGTGTGTTCATCTCAGATGCCCATTTTTGGAGAGGGTCTTTGAATTTGGGGGGCTTGATGTTTTTCAGTTCTTTATATGCTCTGGATATAAGTCCTTTGTCTGAGGGATTGATGGCTAAAATTCTTTCCCATTCTGTGGGTTTTCTTTTTACTTTATTGGTGATTTCTTTTGAAGTGCAAAAACTTTTTAGTATTGTGAGATCCCAGTTGTTGATTCTTTGAAGTATTTCCTGTGTGGTTTGCATTTTATTCATGAATTCTCTCACTACCCCTATGTCTCCAACATTTTTACCTACTTTGTCTTCCATTAGATTTAGTGTTCCTGTTTTAATATTTAGATCATTGATCCATTTTGACTTTAGTTTAGCATATGGTAATAGGTATGGGTCTATTTTTAGTCTTTGGCATGTGGAAATCCAATTTTTCCAACACCACTTATTAAAGAGGCTATCTTTTTTCCAGTGAACATGTTTAGCTCCTTTGTCAAATACCAGGTGGCTGAGTGTCTTTCTGGCAGTGCTTGCATCTTCTAATCTGTTCCATTGATCCTAGGTCTAGGACTTCAGTGCATGGTATTTGCCAGTACCATGCTAATTTTATGACTGTGCCTTTGTAGTATAGTTTCAAGTCAAGGATTAAAATACCTCCTGCCTTGCCTTTGTTGCCCAGAATTGCCTTTGCTATTCTAGGTTTCTTCTGTTTCCAAATGAATTTTAGGAATGTTTCTCTAGAACTTTAATGCTTGTCAATGGTATTTTGATTGGGATTGCATTAAATCTGTATAACAGTTTTGGGAGAATGGCCATTTTCACAATGATAGTTCTTCCTAACCAAGAGCAAGGAATATCCTTCCATTTTCTAATACCCTCTTTAATCTCCTTTTTTAGCATAGTATAATTTTCAGCATATAGGTCTTTTACTTTCTTGGGTAGGTTAAGTCCTAGGTATATCAATTTTTTAGATGCCATTGTGAAAGATGATATTTCCATAATTTTTCTCTCAGGGAGTTTTATGTTTGTGTACAGTAATGCTATTAATGTTTTAAATTTTATTTTACAGAGAATAAAACAAAGAACACAGAACAATGCAGGTCAGAATAGAACAATACAAGCAACACAGCACTTCACAAGAAGACAATTGGTTATCACAGTAGCTATCATAATATCTCTTTCTTTGAAATAGTTGAGCATAGCTTCACAAACAACAATATCAAACATAACAAAATAGAATAAAAGCATTCAAGAGAATGAAACTATTACAAGGCATTCTGAAACAAGTAACAAAAAATGAACAATGGCTACTATGATATCTCATTTTCCATAAAAATTTGTTTATGTTATTACACATATTAACATCCAGTAAGACACAACATGACAGAACCAATGGTAATAGAAGAACAAAAGCATGGGAGGACTTCAGAGCCAGATGATATTGAATCAGCAATGGGTGCCATAACACCTTCTTTTCTTCAAAGTAATTGTTCATACCATCACACAACATGAGGTCAAATAAAACAGAATAAAACCATTCCAACCAATGAATGAAAACATTACAAGTCTTCAAAGCAATATAATGGGGATCCATGACTACCATAGAATCTTTTTTTTGTATTTAAAGAGAAAGCATGTAAAGGATACAGATAATACAGAATTTCAAAAAAAGTTAAACAGTAATAAATCACTAGTTGATAAATTACGTATTGTCCTCTTAGAAATAGTTGTTCAAGTTACACAATTAAAGCACACAGAGCAGATATTCAAACAGCGAGATCATAAACAGCTACACATGCATGAGTCTCTGCATGTATCTCTATCATTTCTGTATTATCAGGAAAAACAAAGCATAGCAAGACAAAACAAAACAAATTCCTATAAAGACATGAAAGCAAAAAGTCATATAAAACCACAGTACAAGGTGATCTACAATGATTATTGTGTTGTTTTGCATTATCTTTAATAGAAATGTCTATATCATCAGACATAATTGAATACTGCAGTAAAATTGAATATAGAAGAACATAACATTAGTAAAAAAAATTTTAGACAGTATAAAACTTCAAAGGTATGTAATAATCAAACCATAGTGGATATTCTAGTGGATCTTTTCATCTTAAGTGCAATTGCCTATACTCTCAGACTTGATACTATCAATCATAACAGCTTTGAATAAAATCTATCAATACAAAACAGCAATCTATCAAACCAGATTCGATTACTATCAGTTGTGGTAAAGCAGTGTAGGTTATACAGAGCTTTAGATTAAGTTAGTAGGAAATTAAGGATGATTACCATACTATATACTGCTATTTTCTGGATAACTGTCTGTGCCCTCAAATCTAGTACAAGTAGAATGACTGGAATAGAGTATAAAACATCTAAGCAGAATGGTGTGAGTAATGTGGGTTTTAAATTCTGGTACACTATTAACAATACAGTATATTAACAAGATAGTGTATCTATGTTAGAGATTGTAGCCATCTTTCTCTGCCTCATTTCTGCCATGCTATTTTTCTACCTTTGTTTGTCTAGTTTTCTCCTTCATTCTACTGCCTTCCCTGATCATTGAGGCCTTTCTGCCACTGTTCCTAAAATCCTGGTATTTTTTTTCTCGCTCTCTAGAATGTCCTTCAGTATTCTCTGTAGGGTTGGATTGGTGGTCACAAATTCCCAGTCCCTCTTTGTCATGGAAGGATCTTGTTTCTCCATTAATTTCTACTGACAGCTTTGCAGGGTACATCAATCTGGGCTGGAGGTTACTTTCTTTCAGGGCTTTGAATACTTCACTCCAAGCTCTTCTTGATCTGATGGTCTATGTCAAGAAGTCTGCTGTGAACTTGACGGGCTTTCCCTTATAGGTAATCTGTTTCTTTTCTCTGATGGCTTTTAATATGCTGTTTTAAATGGAATTTCTGGTATCTTGATTATTATATGTCTGGGTGTAGATCTGTTTTGGTTGTAGATGGCTGGAATTCTGTATGCCTCACATAACCAAATGTCATTTTCTTTTCCCACGCTTGGGAAGTTTTCCTTAATTTTTTCCATGAATAGCCTTTGTAATTCACCTGTATGTATTCCTGCTTCTTCATTCACATTTCTTATTCTTAAATTGTAGATTCTCTTGACATCTTCTAGCCTTTGTTTTGTTACTGCCTGTTTCCTTGTTATTTTTAAGAGATCTTTCCTTTCATGATCACACATTGCAAATGTGTCTTCAAGTTTTGGTAGTCTATCCTTAGTTTCTTTTAAGTTTTGCCAGCTTTCAATGGAGGAGTTTTTAATTTCCTGGTAGTCTCTTTGAATCTGCTTTATGTATTCTATATTTGCTTCATATTCTTTATCAAATGTTTCTTTCCTTTTTTGTGTTCCTCCCTTCTTCTATCTGTGTCTTCCTGAGAGATGCTTAGAATTTCTTTTATTAATCTACTTATGTCTTGTTTTACCTGATTTAATATATCAGTTTTGAGCTTGTCTACAAGGTCCCAAAGATATTTCTTACTGTCCATTGAAGCCATGTCTGATGTTGCATGTTTGCTACCCTCAGTCTCTTTTATATTTCCCTCTCCAGGATCAATGTTCTCAGTGTTTGGGGTTGGGAGCTTTTTCTTGCTTCTCTCTCTGTCATGGTTTTGGTTTCTTCCATACAAGTGTATAGTGGAGGTCTCAGCCCCTTTCTTCTGGTGAGGGATTTCTGCCCTCTCCTGTTTGCTCTTGTAACTGAGGTGTAAGCAGCAGCTGCATATGCTGATCCCACCCCACCATACCAGCCAAGTTTCAGGGGCCTTCACCAGGTTAGTGTGTGCTAGGCATAGGGAATTGGTTTGGGATGGCTTATTGGGTCCTGGCCAGGGGCATGACCCAGGCCAACCAAATCCCACGAATCTGCTCTGGTAAGGGAGCAACCAACTGAAGTCACTGTTTTTCCTAATTCAGGCTCCTCCTGCTGATTCCAATATGTTGCACATTTGGTCACACCCTTCCTGTGGCAGGAGGTCTTATTCCCAGCACTGACCCTGGATTAATGAAGGTCCCTTCACCCGCCCTGTTCTCTGTTGGGCTTACCAACCCTGACTTCAGTGCAGCTATGGCTCCTGTGATTGGTAGCAGGAATGAGTTTGGGCAGCTCTGCTGCTCAGAGTGAATTCAGGTGGCTTGGTGGGTAACAATGAAAGTGCTGTGTCTGGTAATTTTAGCTTTTCCAATTGTAGCCCCAAGACTGTGTGTTTGACAGGTATTTATCATTTTAATCTCTTCCTGTGTCAAGAGGATCCATCTCCCTCTGTCTGGATCTCTCCAGGATGTTTTATTCTGGAATAAGTGATGTTTCTCCTGGGAGGCTTTTTATTTTGTTGCTCACTGATTGGCTATCATTAGCTCCTCCTCTGCCATAGAATTTTATGTACACATGCCTTTTCTTACACTAGGGAGATTATGGCATATTTATACATGTGAGCTTGATTTATTTCACTTATGAGTATGGTCTCACATTGCACCCATTTATTTATAAATACCTCAATGCAATGATTCTTTATAGCTGAGTAGTACTCCATTGTATAAAAGTACCAGTTTTTTATCCATTCCTCAGTTGATGGTCACTTAGGTTATTTCCAAGATCTGGCTATTACAAATTGTGCTGCTATAAATGCGCATGCACATATATCACTGTGGTATGATGTTTTCATTTCCTCTGGGAATATGCCTAGGAGTGGAATAGCTGGGTCAAATGAGACTTCCAACCCCAGCTTTTTGAGGAATCTTCAGACTGACCTCCACAGTGGTTGCACCAGTCTATTCTCCCACCAACAGTGCAAAAGAGTTCCTTTTTCCCCACACCTCTCCAGCATATTTTGTTGATAGTTTTGTTGATCCTGTCCATTCTTTCTGGAGTGAGATGGTATCTCAGTGTGGTTTTAATTTGCATTTCTCTAATGACCAATTATGATGAACATTTTTTCATGTATTTATTTGCCATTCATATTTCTTCATCTGAGAACTGTGTGTTCATCTCAGATTCCCATTTTTGGATTGGGTCTTTGAATTTTGGAGGTCTGATTTTTTTAATTCTTTATAAGTTCTAGACAGAAGTCCTTTGTCTGAGGGACAGTTCCCTAAGATATTTTCCCATTTGTGGGTTTTGTTTTCACTCTGCTGGAGATTTCTTTCAACATGCAGAAACTCTTTAATAAGATGTGAACCCAATTATTGATTCTGGGAAGTATTTCCCGTGCAGTTTGTTTCTTGTTCATGAATTCTCTACCAATCCCTATGTGTTCGAGAATCTTACCTACTATGTCTTCCAACAGATTTAGTGTTTCTGTTTTAATATTTAGATCTTTGATCCATTTAGATTTCAGTTTAGTACATAGTGATAGGCATGGGTCTAGTTTTTAGTTTTCAGCATATGGATAGCTAGTTTTTCCAGCACCATTTATTAAAGAGACTATCGTGCTTCAAGTGAACATGTTTGGCCCGTTTATGAAAGCTAAGGTTGCTGAGTGTGTTTGTAGTTGTATCTTCTAGTCTCTTCCATTGATCTTTGGGTCTGTTTTTATTCCAGTACCATGTTGATTTTATTATGGTAGCTTTATAGTATAACTTCAAGTCAGTGATTGTGATGCCTCTTGCCTTGGCTTTGCTGCTTCATATTGCCCTTGCTATTCTAGGTCTCTTTTGGTTCCAGATGAATTTTAGGAGTTATTTCCCTAGATCTATGAGGTATGTTACTGGTATTTTCATTGGGATTGCATTGAATGTGTATAACGATTCTGGGAAAATGGACTTTTCATAATATTTGTTCTTCCTATCTATGAATATGGGATGTCTTTCCATTTTCTGATATCCTATTCAATTTGTTTTTTCAGGGTATTAAAATTTTCCCTGTATAGCTCTTTTACTTCTTTCATTAGATTAATTACTAAGTATTTCATTTTTTGATTGCTAGTGTGAAGGGTATGTCTTCACTTATTTCTCTCTTGGTAATTTTGTTGTTAGTGTATAGGAACACTATTGATTTTTTGAGTATTGACTTTGTATCCAGCTACATTGATGAATTTATTTATTATATCTAGGCATCTTTCAATGGAGTTTTGGGGGTCTTCTATGTAGAGTATCATGTCATCTGCAAATAATGATAATTTACTTCCTCTTTTCTCATCTTTACTCCTTTTATTTCTTTCTCTTGTCCAATTGCTCTGGCTAGTATTTCCAGTACTATGTTGAATAGGAGTGGTGATAACAGACATCCTTTTCTTGTGCCAGATTTTAATGTAAAGGCTTTCAGCTTTTGGCCATTTAATATGATGCTGGCTGTTGCTTTGTCATCGATGGCCTTTATTATATTGAGGTAAAGACCATCTATTGCAATTCTCTGTAAGGTTCTTATCATGAATGGGTTTTGGATCTTAGCAAAAACTTTTTCTGTGTCTACAGAAATGATCATGTGATTCTTACTTTTGGCTCTAGTGATATGGTGAATTACATGTATTGATTTTGGTATGTTGGGATTCATCCCTGCATGCCTGGGATGAATCCCACTTGGTCATGGTGTATAATCTTCTTGATGATTTGCTGCATCCTGTTTGCCAATATTTTATTGAGAATTTTTGCAACTATGTTCATTAGGGAGATTGACCTATAGTTTTCTTTTTTAGTTGGGTCTTTCTCAGGTTTTGGTACTAGAGTAATATTTGCTTTAAGGAATGACTTAAGGAGAATTGCTTCCCTTTGCATTTCATTGAACAGTGAGGAGTGTCATCAGCATTAAGTCTTCTTTTTATTTCTTGTAAATTCTGCCATGAATCAGTCTTTGCCTGGGCTCTTCTTTGTTGGTAAGGACTTTATTACATTTTCAATTTCATTAATAGAAATTCGGTTAATCAGCAGTTTTACATATTCTTGATCCAAGTTTGGTGGTTCATATGTCTCTGGGAATCTGTCCATTTCTTCTGAATTATCAAACTTATAAGAGTAGAGGTTTTAAAAATAGATTTGATCATCTTCTTTATTTCCACAGAATTGGTAGTGAGTTCACTTTTTCATTCCATATTGCATAAATTTGAGTCTTTTCTTTCCTTTTTAAAATTAGGCTGGCTAGGGGCTTATCAATTTTATTCTTTCAAAGAACCAACTCTTTGATTCATTGATTCTTTGTATTGTTTTCTTAGTCTCTACTGCATTAGTTTCTACTCTGATCCTTATGACTTCCTCCCTTCTTTTGGCTTTGAGCTTGGCTTGCTCTTCTTTTTCTAGATGTTTCAGGTGTATATATCAGGTTGTTTATTTGTGTTCATTCTGTTTTCCTAATGTGGGAACTCAGTGCAATAAATTTTCCTCTGAGGACCACTTTCATTGCATCCCACAGGTTCTGGTAAGTTGTATTTGTATTTTCATTTGCTTGTAGATATTGTTTAATTTCTTCTTTAATTTCCCCTGTGACCCACTGATTGGTCAAGAGTGTATTATTTAATTTCCATGTGTTTATGGGGTTTTTGCAGTTACTTTTATCATTAATTTCCAGTTTCATGGCGCTATGACCCAATAACATGCATGGGATAATTTCAATTCTCTTGCATTTATACTTAAATATGTTCTGTGGGTTAGTACATGGTCTATTTTAGAGAATGTCCCATGTACTGCTGAGAAGAATGTATATCCTGATGTTGTTGATGGAACACTCTGTATACATCTATCAAATCCATTTGTTCACAGGTGTGATTCAGTTCTGTTATTTCTTTGCTGATTTTCTGTCTAGTTGATCTATCCCTTTGTGTCAATGGTATGTTAAGGTCCCCTGTTATAATTCTGTTATTGCCTATTTGATTTTTCATTTCTGCTAATACTTGCTTTGTGTAGATGGGTGCTCTGGAGTTTGGTGCATATATATTTAAGATTGTTATCTCTTCGTCTTGCAGTTTTCCCCTAACTAGTATGTAGTGACCTTCTTTATCTCTTCAGACCATTCTTGGTTTGACGGTCACATGGTCTGCAAACAGAATAGCTACCCCTGCTTTTTTTTGAGTTCCTGTTGCATGGAGTATTGTATTGCATCCTTTGACTTTCCATCTTTGACTTTCTTTTTGGGTTAGATGGGTTTCTTGTAGACAGCATATGGTTGGATGTTGTTTCTTGATCCATTCTGCCAATCTGTTTCTTTTAATTGGTGAATTGAGGCCATTTACATTAATGGTTATAACTGTCATATAGTGGCTTATTGTTGACATGTTATCTTTCTGATGTTGTATCTTAGCTTTCCATTCTGTTTAATTGTCTGTCTTGCTCAGTGGTTTTTCCCTATGTGTATCTAGAATGTCATTCAGTATTCTTTGTAAGTTTGGTTTGGTGATCATGAAGTTCTTCAGCTGTTCTTTGTCATGGAAGTATCTAATTTCTCCATCCATTTTGAAGGACAGTTTTTCAGGGTACATCAGTCTGGGTTGGAAGTTGTTTTCTTTCAGGATCTGAAAAATTTCACTCCATGCTTTTCCTGACTTCATTGTTTGTGTTGAGAAGCCTGCCATGATTCTGATAGATTTTCCTTTATAGGTGACCTGTCTTTTTCTGTAACATCTTTTACTATTCTGTTCTTATGTTGGATTTCTGGGATGGTGATTATTATATGTCTGGGTTTAGTTTTGTTTTGGTTATGGCTATTTGGAGTTCTATATGCTTCACTAATCAGTTTGTCAGTATGTCATTCAGTATGTCAGTTTCCATACTCATATTTGGGAAGTTTTCAGCTATTACTTCAGTAAGTAGTCTCTTGATATCATTTGTGTTGTCCCCTTCTTTTTTATTTATCACTATTAATCATATGTTGTTTTTCTTTGCATCATCTTGCAGCTGTTGAATTGTTATTTCCTGATTTCTTGTTGTTGTTAGAAGATCTTTCCTTTCCTGTTCACTAGCTGCAATCTTATCTTCGAGATCTGAGATTCTATCTTCACTTTTGTTGAGGCAATTTTTGCAACTTTTGTTAGAGTTTTTGATTTCCTGTATATCTCTTTAAATCTGCTTAATGTAATCTGTTTGTCTCTTAAACTGTTCATTCAGGGATTGTATCATTTTGCTTTGTTCCTCTAATTTTTTAGCTATGTCTTTGTTGGATGCATTCAGTATTTCTTTCACTACTTGTATCATTTCTTCTTTTACCTGGGAGAATATTTCTGATTTGAGTTCCCTCATAGCTTCCCATACTTGCTTCTTAATTTCAGTTGCTATCATTTCATACATGTCAGGTGTATATGTAGTATTTTCTTCTATGTACATGGCTCCTAGGTTTTCTTGGGATGGGCTGGAGGTTTGAGATTGCATTTTGGTCTTTCATTTTGTCATTTCCCTATATTTCTGTGTTTCCCGCCATTTTCCAAAGCTTTCTCTCATGGCACGGCACTGGCTTGGCTCCCCCTTTGGTGGGCCTGGCTCCCCTGGTTGAATAAAGGTCACTGGGTGCAGTCCACTCAGGCCCACGGAACCTCTGGAGCCTAGTCCAATGACCCAAGGGGGCTGGGCAGGCACCCAGCCACTGTGATCAATGGTCCCAAACCCTTCCGGGTCTGCCCTGGGGAGCTGCAACACACCTAGCAGCACAGTGCCAGCTTGGCTTCCCCTGTATATCTCTTCGAATCTGCTTCATGTTTTCTGTTTCTTTCTTAAAGTTTTCATTCAGGGATTCTATCATTTTGCTTTGTTCCGCTAATTTTTTAGCCGTGTCTTTGTTAGGTGTGTTCACTATTTCTTTCACTGCTTTTATCATTTCTTCTTTTACCTGGGAGATTATTTCTGATTTGAGTTCCCTCATAGCTTCCCATACTTGCTTCTTTATTTCAGTTGAAATCATTTCAGGCATTTAAAGTGTATGGTTATTATTTTCTTCTATATACATGACTCCTAGATTTTCTTGGGATGTGCTGGAGGTTTGAAATTGCATTTGGTCTTTTGTTTTATCATTTTCCTATATTTCTCTGTTTCCAGCAATGTTCCAAAGCTTTCCTTGTATGTGTTGGAAATCACCTCCTGTGCCCTTCACTACTGGGACTCACGTGGCTTTGGCTCCCCTCACGTGGTGGGCTTGGCTCCTCTTATTGAATGAAGGTCACTGGGCATGGTCCACTCAAGCCCACGGAAACTCTGGAGGCTAGTCCAGTGTCCTAGGGGCCTGGGCAGGCACCTAGCTACTGGGATTGATGGTCCCAAACTCTTCCTGGGCCTGTGCCAGTGAGCTGCAATTTACCTCGCAGCAGCAGCATGGGCCTGGCTCCATCATTTTCTTTTCTCATGCTTGGGAAGTTTTCCTTAATTGTTTTTGTAAATAGACTTTATTATTCACCCATATGTATTCCTGTTTCTTCTGTTACATGTCTTATTCTTAAATTATAGATTCTCTTGTCATCTTCTGGCCTTTGTATTATTACTTCCTGTTTCCTTGTTATTTTTAAGAGATCTTTCCTTTCATGATCACACATGACAAACTTGTCTTCAAGTTTTGATAGTCTATCCTTAGTTTCTTTTAGGCAGTTTTGCCAGCTCCAATGGAGTTTTTAATTTCCTGGTAATCTCTTTGCATCTGCTATGTATTCTAGATTTTTTTTACATTCTTTATTGAAGGTTTCTCTCCTTTTTGTGTGTTCCTCCCTTCTCTCTGTGTCTTCATGAGAGGTGCTTAGGATTTCTTTCATTAATCTACTTATATCTTGCTTTACTTAATTTAATATTTCAGTTTTGAGCTCATCTAGAAGGCCCCAAAAATATCTTTTGGTGTCTGTTGAAGCCATGCCTTTTGTTGCATGTTTTCTGCCCTCAGTCTCTTTTGTATTTCCCTCTCCTGAATTGATGTTCTCAAGAGTTTTGGGCTGCGGACTTCTTTTTGTTTTTTCTCTTGTCATATTTTTGGTTACTTCCATACAGTTGTATAGTGGAGGTCTCCGCTCCTTTCCTTGTTGATTATGGTTCTTCTGAAGCATGCTGGTGTGGAATTTCTGCCCTCTCTTGTTTGCTTTTGGTCATTGGGGTGTAGGCAGGGGCTGTGTATGCTGGCCTCTCCCCACCAGGCCAGTCAACCTTCGGGGAACCTTCACTGAGATAGTGTGTGTGTTATGTGGCAGGAATCAGTTTGGGATGGCTTATTGGGTCCCAGCCAAGGGTGTGACCCAGGCTACGTGTATCCCATCAATCTGCTCTGGGAAGGGAGCAACCAACTGAAGTCACTGTTGTTCCTAGTTCAGGCTCCTCCTACCCAATTCCAACATGTCTTCCAGTTGGTCATCCTCTTCCCGTGGGGGGGATCTTATTCCCAGCACTCACTGTGGAGTTCCTTGCCAGCTCTGTTCTCCATTGGGCTCACCTACCTCCTTGTTTAACATGACCAGCGAGTCACAGTGACATGATTTTGCATGCTCCAGGGGTTCGGACCACTCCAGCTGTCGCTGCTCTAGCAGGCAGCGGCTTCAGTGGGTCACAACTCCGGTAGGCAGGGTCTCCTCTGGAGACCCTGCCCACTGGCCACTCCAGTGGGTCACAGCTCTGCCAGGTGGCAGCTCTGATGGGTCACAGCTGCAGTGGGTGGCGGCTGTGTGAGTCTCGAGCTCAGGCTGCTCCAGCCAGTTGTGGCTCCAGCAGGTTGCAGCTCCAGTGGGTGGCAGCTTCAGTGGGTCTTGGCCCCCGGGGGGGGGAGGGTCACAGCTCTGTGAGTCACGAGTTTGGGCTGCTCTGGCCAGTCACAGCGGTGGCACGAATTCAGGCGGCTGGAGAGTGCTGTGGCCACAAATCTCAGCTTCTGCAAATTGTGCCTTGGGACTGCATGTTTAACCAGCTCTTTTGCCTTTAGTTTCTTCCTGAGTCAAGAGGATCCATCTCCCCTTTTCCAGATCTCTCCATGATGTTTTATTCTGGCATGAGTTGTCTCTTTCAGAGAGGCTGAGTATCTTGCTGCTTATTGATCCGCCATCTTGAACCCTCTCCTCTGCAGTCATTTTCTAAGGAGGATAAACAGACATTTCCACGCTGAGGTTGAAATTTGACAAGCCTTTAGGACTGCAGTAAGAGTCCTGGGACAGCAGGTGGCAGCAGCACCCACTCAAAGAACTGGACTTGGAACAGGTTGCTGTAACAGCTGGAGGACTTTCTTATCAGCTGGCTTTTCTAGAAAGTTCTTTGTGACTACAATTGCTGGGCTCAAAGGTGGAAGGAAAGATAATATAATGCATAAATCCCACAAACTTTGACAAAACAGGATTTTTTGTGTGTGTCTTTTTATTGGAATAAATCGTTATTTATGAGAGGTGCTTTAGGGTTTGGAATTCCTCTTTGTTTAAGGTGTCCAGTGCATTTGTGTCCTCCGGGTTTCTTCTCTGCCCTCTTCTACTATTTCCCTACATTCTTTTGAGAAACACTTATATGTTACCTTTCTAGAAAAGTTTATAGTGCTTTTAGACTTTTTGATACTATCTGTTAAATAGGGGCAGACAGTAATAAAATAATGATGCTTAAACTAATGACCATTTACTGAACGTGAACTATACCATAGTCTGTCCTCCAGAATTTTTATTTGTTCAACCTGCACAATAATTTAATACTACCATTAATCTCATTTTACAGATGTAGAAATCAAAGCATAGAAAAATCAAGTAACTTGCCTCAGATCACAAAATAGTAAGTGGAAAAAGCTGGAAGAACAACACAGATTACCTATCTGACTTGACTCCTATACCATCTTTACTGGAATGAGAAGGTGTTAATCAGATAGACCAATCCCTGTGGATATAGATTAGTTTAATCTGGTAGGATTTAGTATGCTTTGAGCTATTTAAAGTGTGAATATTGTATTTCCAAAACTCTTTTGCAGAAGTGTACCCACATGTGGAAATTTGAGGCCCCTGACAGTTCAACATGGAAGATATCAGCTACAATAGACCAAGAAGGCAAATCTCCACTTCTTTATTCATCTGTGAAAGCTTGAAAATTATATTACCACCAGGAAACTGACTTTTCTGATGTCTTAAATGATGGTAATACTTGAATATTGTTGTAAAAATTGTGATATAACAGAGGACATAGTACACCTTCAATTGGCATTAGTCCATGTCTGTTTCCCTTAATAAATTACATTCCCCTTGAGTAGATTGAACCTGAAAAAAATAAACAGTATTAATTGGACATTATTAATTTTTTGTCTCCCTCAACAGATATCTCAAGTAAATAAATAATAAAAGTTTGTTCATTTATAAAATCAGCTCCAGATTATGTGACATAGTCCACCTGAGTTTGTGGAAAAAGATTAGCTGAAAGAGAATGAATATTTTTGGTGTAAAATTGGATGATATGGCCTTTCAGGAGTACCTTTTCCATCAGCTACACATGCACTGTAATGGTTAACAGTAAAATGTGACCCTGTTTCACAGTGGTTCTTTCAGGAGTCATGCTAAAAAGGACTTAGTCATCAGATCTATTCCCAGAGGCTGTCTACACCATGCACCATGTGAATGGGTCCAATGTATGAAGTGAGATGTCCACAGAGCTCTAATACACAAAGCCACTGGCAGGCCTCTTGAGATGGCCTCGTGCCTACTCACTTGCCAGGTTTGGGGTGGGGAACAGCACAAGGGTGTGGAAGAGGGGAACATCCAGCCCTGCATGTGCTCTCTGCAGTGAGTACTTCTTCTCACTGCATGTGTCACCCCTAGGCCACTCTTCTACCCTGACTGGAAAGGAGAAATAAATTAACTAAGGATCATTTTTAAATGTAACATCTTTCAACTATGTTCTAACATTGTTAGATGCAAGAAATGGTCTTCTTCCAGTGTCTGCCCAGGGCTTTAGGTTTAGCTCTGATCTCCAGGTCAGCTCATTCTGCAGTGGTGTCTGGTAAACTGCTTGTGGACTGTCTGATTCATGTCACCTGTGAGGCTTCTGTCTTTAACATTCACAACTTGAGTTTTCTTTTTAGCTACCCTGACAGGAAGAAAGAACTAAATCAAGATCTTTGCCATGGTAGCAAATATAGGCAGAAGAATATCAGTTTGTAACAAAAAAGTCAAATAGATCAAATAGACTTTAAAACTAGAAGGAACTTTGGTTATCTAGATCTGTTTCCCTGACTCATGCATTAATTTCTATTTCCAGTGTCCATGCTCACATAAACACAGATACATTTTTAACATCATTACAACCATTTTCACTCTTGGGTAAAATACCCATCTATATATAAAGGGGACAAAAATGTTGTATCCCCTAGTAAATATCCCACACTAGTTTGTCTCATTAGATGATTTTGATTTTATAATGTTCTGTTTTTGGTTTGATTTTGCTATACCTAATTGACTAGACAACTATATATAAAGGGGACAAAAATGTTGTATCCCCTAGTAAATATCCCACACTAGTTTGTCTCATTAGATGATTTTTTACTCCCATAATTTCATTTTAGAGCTATCTACATAGATTGTAAAAAAGATAATATTTGAAGAGACATTTCAGATTATAAATAGTTAAAGTTACTAGTGTCACCATTAAATCTTTAGCAGTCATTGCAGCATTTGACCTAAGGAGATGTTACCTGTCCATGTAAAGAACTTAGAGAGTTGGTTTCCATTTGTACAGTGTCTGACCCTGACGCTCACCTCTCTGATCTTTCATAGGACCCCCACTCTATTCAGACTGTCTTCTTTTTTTCCTCAACAGGTACTCTTCCTATTTTTCTCTTTCTTCTTTTTCACTCTGTTCCCTCAGCTTGTAATTCTGCTGCAAACTGTGTTTCAACCCTCACCCCAGACCAAAGTAGGGAGATCTACAAAAGGGAAGCTCCTTATAACTCTAAATTCTGTTTGATCTTGTTTGTCCTGTCACAAGTTGACTTCTAGTTATTTCTTGAGATTAGTTGTAGACCTCCTCTGTAGAAGTTAAGTCCAGAAAGCAGGGACATCTAGGCATTTTCTTTTTTCAAGCAATATCACAGTGTGAGATCTATTAAATTGGTGACTGTCAATTGATTTCCTGATCATCTTTGTTGAGGAAGGGCAAGGTAAAATGCACTTAAGCTATGGGACTTAACTTATACAGAATTAGTTTCCTTTTAGTAAACTACCTTAATCACTCCTGTGATTAAAGGCAATGTGGTAACTCTTTCCTTAGAGGTCATTCAATAATCTAAATAGCAATCATAGTTTATTTTAGAAATAACCTTGTTAAGCTCAAGAAGAATAATAAGGGGACTTGTCAAGATCTCTCTTATACTTTATTCAGACAGTGGCATGACATTCTCTGTAGCATAACCTATCAATTAATAGCTCAACAAGGAATATGGATGTGTATAACTCAAAGTGTAACTAGACCAAGATCAAAATTCATAATAATTTGAAATTTGATGAATCACCTTATTGGTGACATTTGATAGAGTCCTAAATGTTATTATGAAATACTCTGTCAGCAAGCAGGAAGTCATGAGTTCAAGTTCCAGTACCAAAAAAAAAAAGAAATAAAAATATTCTGTCAATAAATTCTGCATACCTCAATAGTAACTTTCAAAACAATCTGTGTATTTGACAGGTAATCTGTGTATTTGTCAATGTGTTTTTTGGTGGGAGTCTTTCATCAGTGTTCCACATCATTATAACCACGTTGATCATTACTGTAGCCACACTGGTGTCATTGCTGATTGACTGCCTTGGAATAGTTTTAGAACTCAATGTAAGTATATCAGAATATTTACTGCTTCCATTTTAAATCTTTAATGTTTCACTTTATTTTTTTCTTTTTTTAAATTTTATTTTGAAGGTAGTAGAAATATGACAGAACAAAGCCAGTTGAGACAGTGCAGAGAATTTGGTATAGAACTTCACAGCAGGTTACCAGGATAACAATAATAGGTACCATAGTATATCTCATTATCTTTACAGTAGTATATTGCTTTGAAGTCTTGTAAAGTTTTCATTCATTGGTTGGAATGGCTTTATTCTGTTTTGTTTGACCTTATTATGTGTGATGGTATGAACAGCTACTTTGAAGAAAACAAAACATTGTGTCAGCCAATGCTGATTTAATATCATCTTGCTTTGGAGTCCTAACATGATTTGTTCTTCTATTACCATTGGTTCTATCATGTTATGTCTTATTGGATTTTAATATGTATGATAGTATAAAGAAATTTTTATCAAAAATGAGATGTTATAGTAGCCATTGTTCATTTTCTGTTATTTGGTTCATAATGCCTTGTAATAGTTTTATTTTCTTGAATGCTTTTACTCTATTTTGTTATGTTTGATATTGTGTGTGAAGCAATGCTCAACTATTTCAAAGAAAGAGATATTATGGTAGCAATTGTTAATATCCAATTGTCTTGTTGTGAAGTGCTGTGTTGCTTGTATTGTTCTGCTCTGATCTGCATTTTTCTGTCCTTTTTGGTTTTATTTTTTTGTAACATAAAATTTTTTAAAAAATAAAAATAAATTACCAATTAGTGATTTTGTACTGTTTTTTGAAATTATGTATTTTTTGCACATGAGAAGTTGGCAGGAAAGCAAACTGGAAATGCCAGGGAGAAAGGTGAAGCCCAAGTCAACCAGGGGAACCAGGCCTGCCAAAGGTGGAACCAAGCTTGCACTGCACCACTAGGTGAGGTGTATGTACATCACCAGGGTAGACCCTGAAGGGTTTGGGACCATCAACTGCAGAGGCTGGGTGCCTGCCCAGCCACCTTGGGTCATGGGACTAGGCTCCAGAGGTTCTGTGGGATTAAGTGGACTGCACCCAGAGGAATCTGGGTATTTGGGATACTCTGGCCGGTCTCAGTGGGTCGTGGCTTTGAGCTCCACATGTTAGAACTTCAAAGCAAGATGATATTAAATCAACATTGGCTGCCATAATGTTTTGTTTTCTTCAAATTAGCTGTTCATTCAACAAGGGGAGCCAGGCCCACCAAAGGAGGAGCCAAGCTGGTGCCACACCATGAGAGAAAGCTTTGGAAAATGGCTGGAAACATGGAAATATAGGAAAATGACAATATGATAGACCAAAATGCAATCTCAAACCTCCAGCCCATCCCAAGAAAACCTAGGAGCCATGTACATAGAAGAAAATACTACACATACACCTGAAATGCATGAAATGATATCAACTGATATAAAGAAGCAAGTACGGGAAGCTATGAGGGACCTCAAATCAGAAATATTCTCCCAGGTAAAAGAAGAAATGATACAAGTAGTGAAAGAAATACTGAATGCATTCAACAAAGACACAGATAAACAATTAGAGGAACAAAGCAAAATGATACAATCCCTGAATGAACAGTTTAAGAGACAAACAGAATGCATTAAGCAGATTCAAAGAGATATACAGGAAATGAAAACTCTAATGAAAGTTGCAAAAATTGCCTCAACAAAAGTGAAGATAGACTCTCAGACCTTGAAGATAAGATTGCAGCTAGTGAACAGGAAAGGAAAGATCTTCTAACAACAACAAGAAATCAGGAAATCACAATTCAACAGCTGCAAGATGATGCAAAGAAAAACAACATATGATTAATAGTGATAAAAGACAAACAAGGGGGAAAGACAAATGATATCAAGAGGCTATTTACAGAAATAATAGCTGAAAACTTCCCAAACATGAGTATGGAAACTGACAAACAGATTAGTGAGGCATATAAAACTCCAAATAGCCATAACCAAAACAAAACTAAACCCAGACATATAATAATCACCATCCCAGAAATCCAACATAAGAACAGAATAGTAAAAGATGTTACAGAGAAAAAACAGGTCACTTATAAAGGAAAACCTATCAGAATCACAGCACACTTCTCAACACAAACAATGAAGTCAAGAAAAGCATGGAGTGAAGTTTTTCAGATCCTGAAAGAAAACAACTTCCAACCCAGACTGATGTACCCTGAAAAACTGTCCTTCAAAATGGATGGAGAAATTAGATACTTCCATGACAAAGAACAGCTGAAGAACTTCATGATCACCAAACCAAACTTACAAAGAATACTGAATGACATTCTAGATACACATAGGGAAAAACCACTGAGCAAGACAGACAATTAAACAGAATGGAAAGCTAAGATACAACATCAGAAAGATAACATGTCAACAATAAGCCACTATATGACAGTTATAACCATTAATGTAAATGGCCTCAATTCACCAATTAAAAGAAACAGATTGGCAGAATGGATCAAGAAACAACATCCAACCATATGCTGTCTACAAGAAACCCATCTAACCCAAAAAGAAAGTCAAAGACGGAAAGTCAAAGGATGGAATACAATACTCCATGCAACAGGAACTCAAAAAAAAGCAGGGGTAGCTATTCTGTTTGCAGACCATGTGACCGTCAAACCAAGAATGGTCTGAAGAGATAAAGAAGGTCACTACATACTAGTTAGGGGAAAACTGCAAGACGAAGAGATAACAATCTTAAATATATATGCACCAAATTCCAGAGCACCCAACTACACAAAACAAGTATTAGCAGAAATGAAAAATCAAATAGGCAATAACACAATTATAACAGGGGACCTTAACGTACCATTGACACAAAGGGATAGATCAACTAGACAGAAAATCAGCAAAGAAATAACAGAACTGAATCACACCTGTGAACAAATGGATTTGATAGACATATACAGGGTGTTCCATCCAACAACATCAGGATATACATTCTTCTCAGAAGTAAATGGGACATTCTCTAAAATAGACCATATACTAACTCACAGAACATATTTAGGTAAATGCAAAAGAATTGAAATTATCCCATGCATGTTATTGGGTCATAGTGCCATGAAACTGGAAATTAATGATAAAAGTAACTGCAAAAACCCGACAAACACATGGAAATTAAATAATACACTCTTAATCAGTGTGTCACAGAGGAAATTAAAGAAGAAATTAAACAATATCTACAAGCAAATGAAAATACAAATACAACTTACCAGAGCCATGGGATGCCATGAAAGTGGCCCTCAGAGGAAAATTTATTGCACTGAGTTCCCACATTAGGAAAACAGAATGAACACAAATAAGCAACCTGATATTACACCTGAAACATCTAGAAAAGAAGAGCAAGCCAAGACAAACCCAAAAGAAAGGAGGAAATTATAAAGAGCAGAGCAGAAATTAATACAATAGAGAATAAGAAAACTATTCAAAGGATCAATAAATCAAAGAGTGGGTTCTTTGAAAGAACAAATAAAATTGACAAGGCCCTAGTCAACCCAATTTTAAAAAGGAAAGAAAAGACTCAGATTCATGCAATACAGGATGAAAAAGGAGAAATCACTACCAACCCTATTGAAATACAGAAGATCATCAACAACTATCTCAAAAACCTCTGCTCTCATAGGTTCGATAACACAGAAGAAATGGACAGATTCCTAGAAACCTATAAACCACCAAATTTGGATCAAGAATATGTAAAACTGCTAAATAACCCAATTTCTATTAATGAAATTAATAATGTAATCAAGTCCCTAACAACAAAGAAGACCCCAGGCCCAGACGGATTCACTGCACAATTCTACAAGAAAGACAAAGAAGACTTAATGTCAACACTCCTCAAACTCTTCAATGAAATCAAAATGGAAGCAATTCTCCCTATGTCATTTCTAGAAGCAAATATCACTCTAGTACCAAAACCTGAGAAAGACCCAACTAAAAAAGAGAACCACAAGCCAATCTCCCTAATGAACATAGAGGTAAAAATTCTCAATAAAATATTGTCAAACAGGATGCAGCAAATCAAAAAGATTATACACCATGACCAAGTGGGATTCATCCCAGGCATGCAGGGATTGTTCAACATACATAAATCAATACATGTAATCCACCATATCAATAGAGCCAAAAGCAAGAATCATATGATCATTTCTATAGATTCAGAAAAAGCTTTTGATAAGATCCAACACCTATTCATGATAAGAACGTTACAGAGAATTGGAATAGATGATCTCAACCTGAATATGATAAATGACATATATGACAATCCAACAGCCAGCATCATATTAAATGACCAAAAGTGAAAGCCTTTACCTTGAAATCAGCCACAAGACAAGGATGTCCCTTATCACTGCTCCTATTCAATATAGTACTGGAAATACTAGCCAGAGCAATTAGACAAGAGAGAGAAATAAAAGAGTAAAGATAGGAAAAGAAAAAGTTAAATTATCATTATTTGAAGATGACATGATACTCTGCATAGAAAACTCCCAAACTTCCATTGAAAATCTCCTAGAAATAATAAATTCAGCAATATAGCAGGATACAAAGTCAACACTCAAAAATCAATAGTGTTCTTATGCACTAACAACAAAATCACTGAGACAGAAATAAGAGAAGCCACACCCTTCACACTAGCATCCAAAAAAATGAAATACTTAGGAATTAATCTAACAAAAGAAGTAAGAGTTGTACAGGGAATAGTATAATGCTCTGAAAAAAGAAATCAAAGAGGATATCAGAAAATGGAAAAACATCCCTTGTTCATGGATAGGAAGAATAAATATTGTAAAAATGGCCATTATCCCAAAATTTTTATATGCATTCAATGAAATCTCAATGAAAATACCACTAACATACCTCATAGATCTAGAGAAATCACTCCTAAATTTCATCTGGAACCAGAAGAGACCTAGAATAGCAAAGGCAATTCTGAGCAACAAAGCCAAGGCAGGAGGCATCACAATCCCTGACCTGAAGTTACACTACAAAGCTACTGTAATAAAATCAACATGGTATTGAAATATAAACAGATGTGAAGATCAATGGAAGAGACTAGAAGATACAACTACAAACACACACAACAACCTTATCTTTGATAAAGGGGCCAAGCATGTTCACTGGAAGAATGAAAGTCTCTTTAATAAATGGTGCTGGAAAAACTGGCTATCCCTATGCCAAAAACTAAAACTAGACCCATGCCTATCACCATGTACTAAACTAAAATCCAAATGGATCAAAGATCTAAATATTAAAACAGAAACACTAAATCTGTTGGAAGACAAAGTAGGTAAAAATCTTGAAGATGTAGGGGTAGGTAGAGAATTCATGGACAAGAACCAAACTGCACGGGAAATACTTCTCAGAACCAATAACTGGGATCACATCTTATTAAAGAGTTTCTGCATGTCCAAATCAATCTTCAGCAGAAAACCCACAAACTGGAAAAAAAGCCTTAGTGAACTGTCTATCAGACAAAGGACTTCTGTCTAGAACTTATAAAGAATTTTAAAAAATCAGACCCCCAAAATTCAAAGACCCAATCCAAAAATGGGCATCTGAGATGAACACACAGTTCTCAGATGAAGAAATATGAATGGCAGATAAATACATCAAAAAATGTTCATCATTGGTCATTAGAGAAATGCAAATTAAAACCACACTGAGATAACATCTCACTCCAGAAAGAATGGTCAGCATCAACAAAACTACCAACAACAAATGCTGAAAAGGCTGTGGGGAAAAAGGAACTCTTCTGCACTGTTGGTGGGAGTGTAGACTGGTGCAACCACTGTGGAGGTCAATCTGGAGATTCCTCAAAAAGCTGAGGTTGGAGGTGCCATTTGACCCAGCTATTCCACTCTTAGGCATATTCCCAGAAGATCTGAAAAGATCTTACCACAGTGATATATGCGCACCCATGTTTATAGCAGCACAATTTGTAATAGCCAGATCTTGGAAACAACCTAAGTGCCCATCAACTGAGGAATGGATAAAAAAAATTGTGGTAGTTTTATACAATGGAGTACTACTCAGCTATAAAGAATGATCACATTGAGATATTTATAAACAAATGGATGCATCTTGAATTTATACTCATAAGTGAAATAAATTAAACTCACAATGATAAATACCATATAGTCTCCCTAGTGTAAGAAATGGTAAGAGTACAGAAGATTTTATGGAAATCATGGTTCACCATTATACTGCTTTTACATTTTATGTTTTCACTCATTGGTTGGAATGGTTTTATTCTGTTTTGTTTGATCTTAATATATGTAATCATATGAATAGTTACTTTGAAGACAAGAAAATATGGCAGACATTGTTGATTTAATATCATCCTGCTCTCAAGTCCTACCATGCTCTTTTTTTCTATTACAATCGGTTCTATTACACTGTGTCTTATTGGATTTTAATATGTATGATAGTAAGAACAAAATTTTTATGGAAAATGAGATAATATAGCAGCCATTGTTCATCTTTGGTTATTTGGTTTAGAATGTTTTGGAATCCTTCCATTCTCTTGAGTTGTTTTATTCTACTTTGTTATGTTTGATATGACTGTGTGTAAAGGTAAGTTCAACCATTTCAAAGAAAGAGACATTATGATAGTTACTCTTAATATCCAATTATCTTATGAAGTGCTGTGCTGCTTACATTGTTCTGTTCTAATCTGCTTAGATCTGTTCTCTTTTGTTTTATTCTCTTTAAAATAAAATAACAAAAGAAGAAATTATGTATTATTTCTACCTTCTTTGTTTCTTTTTTCTTTAAATAAATAAATAAACAAAAAAGAAAAGCTAATTATTTGAACACTGTATATTAGATACAGATATTCATTATTCAGGCATACACCTAACACAAAACTTATCCCAAAAAAGTTTTTGCATCTCAGTAGAGTCAAATTTAAAATTTTTACCAGTACAAGCAAAGACAAAGCAAAAAACTGTTCTGATGTAAAATTTGTTAAATGGATGGATAAAAGAATTGCTCATAGGGAGAGAAGACAAGATGGCTGATCAGTGAGCAATAGAATACCAAACCTCCTGGGAGAAACAATTCATATGCCAGAATAAAACACCCTGGAGAGACCCAGACAGAGGGAGATGGATCCTCTTGACACAGGAAGAAATTAAAACAAAACAGCTCATCAAATATTTTGGGACTACAACTGAAACAGCTAAAAACTAAAGTGACACAGTGTTTTCACAATGATCTGCCAAGATTGCATCAGCTTGAATACATGCCGGCAGGCAGAGCCACCTAAGCTCATTCCCACCTCTACTCACAGGAAGAATGGCAGTACTGAAGTTGGGGGTTGGTGAGCCCAGCAGAGAGTGGAGAGCAGAGCCAGTGGAGGAACTTTCACTGATCCACAGTCAGTGCTGGGAGTGAGACACCCCCAGGGGAAGGTCATAACCAGGTGGGCAACATGTTGGAATTGGGCAGGAGGAGCCTGAACTGGGAGTGATAGTGACTTCGATTGGTTGCTCCCTCCCCAGAGCAGATTCGTGCATTTTGCTTGGATGGGCCACACCCCTGGCTGGGACCCAATGAGCCATCCCACAATCATTCCCTGTGCCTAGCACGCACTGACCGGATGATCACCCCTGAGGTTTGGCTGGCCCAGTGGGGAGGGGCAGGCATATGTAAACACTGCTTACACCTCAGTCACAAGCACAGCCAGGAGAGGGTGGAGTTCCCTTGCCAGCATGCTTTGGAGGAAATGTGACCAACAGGGGAGGAAGCTAGGACTGGCACTGTGACCTGTGTGGAGGAAGCCAGGGCCATGACAGGAGAGAGAGGCAGGAGGAGGCCCCCAGCCCAGAACCCTGAGAGCCCTGATTCAGGAGAAGGAAAAACAAGGGAGCCTGATGGCAGCAAGCATGCAACATCAGACATGGCTTCAATAGACATTAACAGATATCTTTGGGACCTTGTAGATGAGCTCAAGTCTGAAATAAATCAGGTAAAGCAGGATATGAGTACAGTAATAAAAGAAATGCTCTCAGGAAGCATCTCTCAGGATGATACAGATGAAACAAGGGAGGAACACAAAAAAGGGAGAGAAACATTCGATAAAGAATATAAAGAAAATATAGAATACATGAAGCACATTCAAATAGACTACCAGGAAATTAAAAACTCAATTGAAACCTGGCAAAACACTTTGAAAGAAACTAAGGATAGACTAACAAAACTTGAAGATAAGTTTGCAATGTGTGATCAAGAAAGAAAAGATCTCTTAAAAATAACAAGGAAACAGGCAGTAACTACAAAGGCTAGAAGATGACAAGAGAATCTACAATTTAAGAATAAGAAACATGAATGAAGAGGAATACATACAGGCAAATTACAAAGGCTATTCACGGAAAAAATTAAGGAAAAGTTCCCAAGCATGGGAAAAGAAAATGACATTTGTTTGTGTGAGGCATACAGAACTCCAGACACCTACAACCAAAACAGATCTACACCCAGACATATAATAATCAAGATACAAGAAATTCAATATAAAAACAGAATATTAAAAGCCATCAGAGAAAGAAACAGATTACCTATAAAGGTAAGCCAATCAAGTTCACAGTAGACTTCTTGACACAGACCATTAGATCAAGAAGAGCTTGGAGTGAAGTCTTCCAAGTCCTGAAGGGAGGTGGCCTCCAGCCCAGATTGATGTACCCTGCAAAACTGTCACTAGAAATTAATGGAGAAACAAGATGCTTCCATGACAAAGAGGAACTGGGCAAGTTTGTGACCACCAATCCAACCCTACAGAGAATGTTGAAGGAGGTTCTAGAGAGGGAGGGAAAAAATACCAGGATTTTAGGAACAGTGGCAGAAAGGCCTCAATGAGTGGGGCAAGCAATAGTATGAAGGAGAAAACTAAACAAAGGCAGAAAAGTAGCATAGCAGAAATGAGGCATAGAAGCATAACTAGAAACTCTAACATAGATGGCCTTGATATGCTATATTGTTAATAATGCCACAGGATTTAAAACATACATTACTCACACCACTCTGCTTAGATATATTATATTCTGTTCCAGTCATTCTACCTTTACTAGACTTGAGGGCACAGACAGTAATCCTGAAAATAACAAGATATAGTACGGTAATCATCCTTAATTTCCTACTAACTTAATCTAAAACTCTGTAAAACCTACATTGTTTTACCATGACTGATCATAATTGAATCTGGTTTGTTGGATCACTGTTTTGTATTGATAGATTTTATTGAAACCTGTTATGATTGATAGTATCAAGTCTGAGAGTATAGGCAACTGCACTTAAGATGACAAGATTCACTAGAATATCCACTCTGGTTTGATTATTACCTGCCTTTGAAGTTTTATACTGTCTACAATGTTTTATTTTACTAATATTGTTATTTACTGCTATACTCAATTATACTGTTATATTCAATTATGCCTAATGATATAGACATCCTTTTGAAGATAATAAACAACACAGTAATCATTGTAGATCATCTTGTACTGTGATTTTATATGACTTTTTGGTTTCATGCTTTTATGCAAATTTGTTTGGTTTTGTCCTACTAAGTTTTGTTTTTCCCTCTAATACAGAAAGGATAGAAATACACATAGAAATTCATGCATGTGTAGCTGTTCACACTCTCACTGTTTGACTATCTACTTTGTATACTTTAATTTTATAATTTGAACAATTATTTCTAAGAGGATAATATGTAATTTATTAACTAGTGGTTTCTTATCTTTTTTTAATTCTGTACTATCTCTACACTGTACATGCTTTTGTTTCTCTTTAAATAAAATCTTTTTTAAAAAAAGAATTGCTCATATGTTAATAACTTGTAAAAATCACATGTGTACATATATTAATCAATGGAAAATCTAGAAACATAAAATGTGATCTTGTCTTTGTTTACAATTATGCAAAGAAAGATGCGGATTTATCAGACCAGCTGTTATCATATTACAGTTCACTAAGGAAAAATTTAAAAATATAAAAAATTATAATGTAGCTAATTTGTGGTATAGCAGTTGTAAATGCATATTATGTACACCAGCAATGGGATACTCATAAGATATCCATATTAAAACTTGGAGAATTAATTACTAATAAACTATTAATCCACAAAAAATGCCACTTGTGCAAATTACTTGAAGAAACACTAACTTCATGGAAACTTATTGAGGATCACCAAGAAATGCAAGCAAGCAACACATAGAATGTTATTTTTTTCTTTTAATGGGAATAAAACAAAGCCAATAAAACAAAACAAACCCAATCAAAACAAAACAATGAAAGTGATACAGGACTTCAAAGCAATATAATATGAAATCAACAATGCTTACCATAATATATCTTGTTAACTTCAAAATAGCTGCCCATACATCAGATGTAATAAAATAAAACAAAACAGAATAAAACTAAGCAAAGCCAAACAATGAAAACAATACAGGACTTCAAAACAGGATAGTAAAAAATATTAACAATGGCTATCTTAATGCCTCTTGCTATCTTCAAAACAGCTGTTCAGACCATGAGACATAGGTATGTAAAATTAATCAAATAATACAAGAACTGAGTTGTTTCTTTACTTCAGTTGTCACCTTTTCAGAAATTTCAGGTGTGTGTCTTCTAGTTTCTACTATGCTTATGTCTCCTGAGCTTGTTTTCTGTCAACTGAAGATTTGAGATTGTATTTTGTTCCTTTGTCTTGACATTTTCCTGTCTTCCTCAATCAGCCCATTGCTGTGTCCCAGATGCTTCCTGCATTGGCTTCCAGTCCCTCAGTGTAGTGGATTCTACTAGGCACCTAGGTTCCTTTGATCTGGGGTTCCAGGAGTGGTAAAGAGGCATGGGATTATGGTTCACTGATATTCCCCTAATAGGAGCAGGGCCTCAGCTCATGACTTCTTATCCAGGCTACTCTGGCATTGCTGAATCTCTCTGGGCTGCTGGCACATAGTTGGTATAGCTTCTTTTTATTAAACCCATTTGTTCACAGGTTTGGTTTAGCTCTGATATTTCTTTGCTAATTTTCTGTCTAGTTGATTTGTCTCTCTCTAACAATGAGATATTGATATTTCTCATGACAATTGTGTTATTATTTGATTTTCCATGTCTACCAATAACTATCTTACATAGTTGGATGTCCCTGAATTAGATACATATATATTTATAATTGTTATGACATTTATGCTGTCTCCAGCTTTTTCATTAACCCCAATCATTCTTGTGTTGTTGTTCTTTGCTTCGTGTTGTATCTGTTGGATTGATCTCTCATGATCTCTTGCTATTTTTAAGATACATTTCTTTTCAAGATTACTAGTTGAACTTCTGTCTACAAGATCTCAAATTCTATCCTTTCCTTCATTCAATCTGTTGCATATAATTTCAATGGAGGTTTTAATTGCCTGGATTTCTGTTTGTATCTCTTTCATGAATTCCATTTCTCTATGTTGACTATTTTTTGTATACATTTTTTTCTAAGTTCATCTATGCTCATTATTCAGGTCTTCTCTAATATCTTTGATTTTAAGCAACATTTCTTTTGTACCTGAGATAGCCTTTTCCACTTGTTTTTTTCACTTCTGTTGTTATCATTTCAGAAAGGTCAACTGTTTGACTTCCAAGTTCATCCATTTCATGCAACCAACACAAAGAATTTTATTTATTTACATTTTTTATTTAAAGAAAAAAAAGGGTAGAAATATTATAGAATTTTTAAAAAAGATAAACAGTAAGAAATCACTAGTTGATAACTTACATTTTGTCCTTTTAGAAATAGTTGTTCAAGTTACAAAATTAAAGCATACAAAGTGGACATTCAAGCAGTAATACTGCAAACAGATCTGTTCAACAATCCAACAAGAACTTAGAAATATGGTTATCAATCCTACACACTTAAATATACATGCAGTTATATCTTTTATACCACTTCCTATTTCTTTGCTTTGTTACAATAGCAATTACACTTTTTTATTTAAAAAGAAACAAAAGCATGTAAAGGGTACAGGTAATACAGAATTCCAAAAAAAGATAAACAATAAAAAATTACTAGTTAATATTGTCCTCTTAGAAACAGTCGCTCAAGTTACAAAATTAAAGCATACAAAGTAGATAGACAGTGAGAGTGAAGGGACAGATATACATGCATGAATTTCTGCATGTACCTCTATACTTTCTGTATTAGAGGGAAAAACAAAACTTAGCAAGACAAAACAAAACAAATTCCAAAACAAAATGAAAACATGAAACCAAAAAGTCATATAAAACCACAAAACAAGGTGACCTACAATGATTACTGTGTTGTTTCTTATTATCTTCAATAGGATGTCTATATCATCAGGCATAATTGAATATAGCAGTATGATTGAGTATAGCAGTAAATAACAATATTAGTAAAAATAAAATATTGTAGACAGTATAAAACTTCAAAGGCAGGTAATAATCAAACCATAATGGATATTCTACTGGATCTTGTCATCTTAAGTGCAGTTGTTTATACTCTCAGACCTGACACCATCAAACATAACAGGTTTGAATAAAATCTATCAATACAAAACAGCGATCCAACAAACCAGATTTGATTACAATCAGGCATGGTAAAACAGTGTAGGCTCCACAGAGCCTTAGATTAAGTTAATAGGAAATGAAGGATGATTACTGTACTATATCCTGTCATTTTTGGGATCACTGTCTGTGCCCCTAAATCCAGCACAGGTAGAATGACTGGAACAGAATATAATACATCCAAGCAGAGTAGTGTTAGCAATGTGGGTTTTAAATCCTGGTGGACCATTAACAATATAGAGCATGAAGCCCATCTATGTTAGAGTTTCCAGTTATCCTTCTCTGTCTCATTTCTGCCATGCTATTTTTCTGCCTTTGCCTGTCTAGTTTTCTCCTTCATTCTACTGCCTGCCCCACTCGAAGGCCTTTCTGCCACTGTTCCTAAAATCCTGGGGTTTTTTTCTCTATATATATAATGTCCTTGAGTATTCTCTGTAGGGTTGGATTGGTGGTCACAAACTCCCCCAGTTCCTCTTTGTCATAGAAGCATCTTTTTTCTCCATCAACTTCTAGTGAGAGTTTTGCAGGGTACATCAATCTGGGCTGGAGGTTATTCTCTTTCAGGGCTTTGAATACTTCACTCCAAGCTTCTCTTGATCTGATGGTCTGTGTCGAGAAGTCAGCCACAATTTTGATGGGTTTACCTTTACAGGTAATTTGTTTCCTTTCTCTGATGGCTTTTAATATTGTTTTTATATTGAATTACTGGCATCTTTATTATTATATGTCTGGGTGTAGATCTGTTTTGGTTGTAGGTGGCTGGAGTTCTGTATGCCTCACACAAGCAAATGTCATTTTCTTTTCCCATGCTTGGAAAATTTTCCTTAATTATTTCTGTGAATAGCCTTTGTAGTTCACCTGTATGTATTCCTGCTTTTCTTCATTCACATTTCTTATTCATAAATTGTAGATTCTCTTGACATCTTCTAGCCTTTGTATTGTCACAGCCTGTTTCCTTGTTATTTTTAAGAGATCTTTCCTTTCATGATCACATATTGCAAACTTGTCTTCAAGTTTTGGTACTCTATCCTTAGTTTCTTTTAAGGAGTTTTGCCAGCTTTCAACAGAGTTTTTAATTTCCTGGTAGTCTCTTTGAATGTGCTTCATGTATTCTATAGTTTCTTTATATTCTTTATCAAATGTTTCTCTCCTTTTTTTGTGTTCCTCCCTTCTTCCATCTGTATCTTCCTGAGAGATGCTTCCTGACAACATTTCTTATATTACTCTACTCATATCCTGCTTTACCTGATTTCATATTTCAGTTTTTAGCCTGTCTCCAAGGTTGTGAAGATATCTCTTAATTTCCATTGAAGCCATGTCTGATGTTGTGTGTTTGCAACCTCAGTCTCCCTTGTTTTTCCTTCTCCTGGATCAGTGCTCTCAGGGTTCTGGGCTGGGGCCCTCCTCCTGCCTCTCTCTCCTGTCATGGCTCTGGCTTCCTCCACAGAGATTACAGTGCAGGTCCCAGCCTCCTCCCCTGTTGGCCATATTTCCTCCAAAGCACACTGGCGAGGGAACTCCACCCTCTCCTGGCTGTGCTTGTCACTGAGGTGTAAGCAGCATTTGTTTATGCCTGCCCCTCCCCACCGGGCCAACCAAACTTCAGGTTCCTTCAACCAGTTAGTGATTGCTAAGTGCAGGGAATTGATTTGGGATGGCTCATTGGGTCCCAGCCAGGGGCATGGCCCAGTCCAAGCAAATCACAAGAATCAACTCTGTGGAGGGAGCAACCAACTGAAGTCACTGTTACTCCCAGTTCAGGCTCCTCCTGCCCAATTCCAACCCGTTGTGCACCTGGTCATGCCCCTCCCTTGAAGGGAGGTCCCACTCCCAGCACTGACCATGGACCAATGAATGTCCCTTCACCAGCTCTGCTCTCCATTGGGCTCACCAACCCCTGACCTCAGTGCCTCCAGGCCTCCTGTGAGTGGTGGCGGGAACGAGTTTGGGTGGCTCTGCCAACTGGCACAGATTCAAGCTGGTGCAAACTGGGCAAGTCACCATGAAAAGGCTGTGTCCTGTAATTTTTAGCTGTTTCAGTTGTAGTTCCAAAGTATTTGATGAGCTCTTTTATGTTTCATGTCTTCCAGTGTCAAGAGGATCCTTCTCCCTCTGTCTGGGTCTCTCCAGGGTGTTTTATTCTGGCAAATGAGTTGTTTCTCCTGGGAGGCTTTGTATTTTGTTGCTCACTGATCAGCCATCTTGTCTTATCTCAAGAATGTTATTTTTTATTTTAAATAGAATAAAATCAAGCTAAATAAAATAGAATAAATCCAATCAAAACAAGCCAGTACAAGTGATACAGGACTTCAAAACAATGCAAATTCAACAATGGTTAAAATAATGCCTCTTGCTATCTTCAAAATAGCTGCAGATACCTTCAGACACAGTAAAAATCAAACAAAACAGAACAGAATAGAACCAATAAAAACAAAAAATGAATGCAGTAAAGCACTTCAAAACAAGACAATAGCAAATCCAAAGTGGCTACCATAATATATCTTGTTATCTTTGAAATAGCTGCCCATGCTATCAGATATAATAAAAATCAAAGAAAATAAAACAAAACAAAACTCAACAAAACAATGAAACAGGACTTCAAAACAAGATTGTAGGGAATTAACAGTGGCCACCACCCTCAGAAGGTGACCCCCTATAGATGCAACACTGCATACCGTTATCCTCCAAAAGAAAATAAAATCAAATAAAGTCAATCAAGATAAACTTGTATAAGTGACACAAGACTTCAAAACCTTACAAAATCAGCAATAGTTACCATATTGCCTTTTGTTGTCTTCAAAATAGCTGCAGATACCTTCTGACATAATAAAAATCTAACAGAACAGAATAGAGCCAAAATAATAAAAACAAAACAATGAATGCAATAAAGAACTTCAAAATAACCTAAAAGTAAATCAAAAATGGCTGTCATAATATGTCTTGCTGTCTTTTAAATAGCTGTTCATGTCATCAGATTTAACATAAACAAGACAAAAGAGAATAAGACCCAATCCAAGAAAACAATGAAAATGATATGGTTTCCAGGCAGAGATCACCTCCTGATAAGGCCTGGTTCTCTCCCCTCTACAGTCTGTGAATGGTACTGACTCATGGAGAGAGGTTTAGATGTGGTTGTGTGATCTCTGGTAGTGGCCCACACATGGTTCTGTCTTCCAGACAGGGATCACTTCCTGGTGAGGCCTGATTCATGACCCACCCCTGCAGCCTGCAAATGGCACTAACTCACAGAGAGAGGCTTGGGTGTGGCTGTCCCCACTCCAGCAGCTGCCAGTGCATGGCCCTGGTCTCCCAATGTGAATATTTTTAAACATATTTATTTTCCATTTGCATTTATTCATCTGAGAAGTGTGTATTCATCTCAGATGCCCATTTTCTGATTAGGTCTTTGAATTTGGGGGACTTATTGTTTTTCAGTTCATTATGCATTTTAAATAGAAGCTAGTCATCAGAGAGACTGTTGGCAAAATTCTTTTCACAATCTGTGGGTTTTTCTTTTCACTTTGTTGGTGATTTCCTTGGATGTACAGAAACTTTTTAGTAGCTCTGTTGTATAATTTCAGGTCAGAGATTGTGATGCTTCCTGCCTTGTTTTTGTTGCCCAGAATGGTTTTTGCTATTGTAGGTCTGTTCTGGCTCTAGATGAATTTTTGGAATGTTTTTTCTAGATCTGTGAGGTATGCTAATGGTGTTTTGATCAGAATTGCTTTAAATCTGTGTAAGTTTTAGAGTATGGCCATTTTCACAATGTTCATTCTTCCTATCCATGAGGAAGGAATATCTTTCCATTTTCTGAATTCTTCAGTCTCTTTTTTCACAGTTCTGTAATTTTCAGTGTATAAAACTTTTACTTCCTTTGTTAGATTGATTCCTAAGTATTTCATTTTTTGGATGCTAGTGTGAAGGGTGTGGCTTCTCTTATTTCACTCTCAGTGATTTTTTTGTTTGTGTACAGGAAAGCTATTATTGACTTTTGAGTGTTGATTTTGTACCCAGCTACACTGCTGAATTTGCTTTTTAGGTATAGAAGTCTGTTGGTGGAGTTTTTGGGGTCTTTCATGAAAGGTATCATGTCATTGCAAATAATGATAATTTAATTTCTTTCTTTACTATCATTATTCCTTTTATTTCACTCATATAATTTATGTAGATAATGTCTCCTATTCAATTGAGAGAATGGCCATTTTTGCATTGTTTGTTCTTCCTATCCATAAACAATGGATGTCTTTCCATTTTCTGAGGTCCTCTTCAATTTTTTTGAGGGCATTATAATTTTCCCTCAATAGATCTTTTACTTCTTTTGTTACATTGATTCCTAAGTATTTCATTTTTGATACTGTTGTGAAGGGTGTGGCTTCTCTTATTTTTCTCTCAGTGATTTTGTTGTTTATGTATAGAAATGTTATTGATTTTTGATTGTTGACTTTGTATCCAGCTACCTTACAGAAAGTATTATACCTAGGAGTCCTTCAATGGAGTTTAGGGGGGTCTTCTATGTAGAGTATCATGTCATCTGAAAATAATAACTTCTTTTCCTTTCCGTACTCCTTTTATTTCTTCCCTTCTCTAATTGCTTTTCTAATTGGCTAGTATTTCTAGTACTATATTGAAAAGGAGTGGTGATAATGGACATCCTTGTCTTGTTCCAGATTTTAGGGTAAAGGCTTTCAGTTTTGCCCATTTCTTTTTTTTATTTTCTATTTACAGAGAAACACAAGCATGTAAAGGGTAGAAATAATACAGAATGTCAAAAAAAGATAAATAATAACAAATCACTAGTTGATAAACTACATATTGTCTTCTTAGAAATAGTTGTTCAAGTTACAAAATTAAAGCATACAAAGTAGATATTCAAACAGTGAGAGTGTGAACAGCTACACATGCATGAACCTCTACACATATTTCTATCCTTTCTGTATTAGAGGGAAAAACAAAACCCAGCAAGACAAAACAAAACAAATTCCTATAAAAACGTGAAACCAAAAAGTTGTATAAAACCACAGTACAAGGTGACCTACAATGATTTCTGTGTTGTTTCTTATTATCTTCAATAGAATGTCTGTATCATCAGGCATAAATGAATATAGCAGTATAAATGAACATAGTAGTACATAACAATATTAGTAAAAATAAAACAATGTAGATAGTATAAAACTTCAAAGGCAGGTAATAATCAAACCAGAGTGGATATTCTAGTGAATATTGTCATCTTAAGTGCAGTTGCCTATACTCTCAGACTTGATACTATCAATCATAACAGCTTTGAATAAAATCTATCAATACAAAACAGTGATCTAACAAACCAGATTTGATTATGATCAGTCATGGTAAAACTGTAGGTTTTACAGAGCTTTATATTAAGTTAATAAGAAATTAAGGATGATTCCCATACTATATCCTGTTATTTTTGGGATTACTGTCTGTGCCCTCAAATCTAGTATAGGTAGAATGACTGGAACAGAATATAATACATCTAAGCAGAGTGGTGTGAGTAATGTGGGTTTTAAATCCTGGTGCACTATTAACAATATAGTGTATCAAGGCCATCTATGTTAGAGTTTCTAGTTATCCTTCTCTGCCTCATTTCTGCTATGCTACTTTTCTGCCTTTGTTTGTCTACTTTTCTCCTTCATTCTACTGCCTGCCCCACTCATTGAGGTCTTTCAGCCACTGTTCCTAAAATCCCAGCATTTTTTTCCCTCTCTAGATTGTCCTTCAGTATTCTCTGTAGGGTTGGATTGGTGGTCACAAACTCCCCCAGTTCCACTTTGTCATGGAAGCATCTTGTTTCTCCATCAATTTCTAGTGACAGTTTTGCAGGGTACATCAATCTGGGCTGGAGGTTATTTTCTTTCAGGGCTTAGAATACTTTGTTCCAAGCTCTCCTTGATCTGATGGTTTATGTCAAGAAGTCAGCTATGATTCTGATGGGCTTACCTTTATAAGTAACCTGTTTCTTTTCTCTGATGGCTTTTACTATTCTGTTTTTATGTTGAATTTCTGGTATCTTGATTATTATATGTCTGTGTGTAGATCTGTTTTGGTTGTAGGTGGCTGGAGTTCTGTATGCCTCACACAACTGAATGTTATTTTCTTTTCCCATGCTTGGGAAGTTTTCCTTAATTATTTCCTTGAATAGCCTTTGTAATTCGCCTGTATGTATTCCTGCTTCTTCTATTCACATTTCTTATTCTTAAAGTGTAGATTCTCTTGTCATCTTCTAGTCTTTGTATTGTCACTGCCTGTTTCCTTGTTATTTTTAAGAGACAAGAGGCAGGATGCAGACAGCTTTCTGCAGTCTGAGGGTCACTGGGCATGGCCCAGTTAGGCCTTCTGGGACCTCCAGTGTGGTCTCCAGTTATTTGAGAGGATGGGCGGGGTCTTACCAGCTCAGAGCGATGTTCCAAACCTTCCCTGTGCACTGAATGTCACCTCCCACAGGAGTCTGAATGCAGACAGCTCCTCCCATTATAATTGCATTAGTGCTTATTTGATTTTTCATATTTGTATTTCATATTTGTCTGACATAGTTGGGTTCTCTCATATTTGCTGCATAGATATTTATGATTGTTATCTCTTCCTCTTGAAATTTCTCCCCTGAAAAGTATGTATGACCTTCTTTATTTGTTTTGATCATTTTTGGTTTGAAATTCACATTATCAGCAAATAGAATAGCTACTCCTGCTTTTTTCTGAGTTTCTGTCACATGAAGTATTGTTTTTCATCCTTTGATTTTCAGTCTATGAGTTTTCTTTTGAGTTAAATGTGTTCCTTGTAAGCTGAATATGGTTGGATCCTGCTTATTGATCCATTCTGCCAGTCAGTATCACTTGACTGGTGAATTGAGACCATTTAAATTATGGTTATAACTGATATGTGTTGGATTATCTTTGTTCTGTTATCTTCCTGTTGGTTCTCTTCTTTTTTTTTTTTTTCTCTGTTTAAGTGCTTTCCCTGCATGGTGGTTTTTTGGTGCTATTGTTCTTGGAGTTGTGGCCATCTTTATCTCTTTCTAGATTATCTTTTAGTACTCTTTGTAGTGCTGATCTGATGGTCATGAATTTCTTCAGTTGTTCTTTATCATGGCAGTATCTTATTTCTCCATTGATTTTGAAAGTTTTGCAGAGTATATCAATCTGGGTTGGAAATCATTTTCTCTCAGCACTTGAAATATTTCACTCCAAGCTCTTCTTGACTTGATGGGATTTTTTTGAGGTCTTCCATGATTCTGATGGGTCTTTGTTAATAGGTGATTTGCTCCTTTTCTCTGACAGCTTTTAGTATTTTGTTCTTGTGCTGAATTTCTGGGATATTAATTATTATATGTCTGGGTGTAAACTTATTTTGGTTATGGCTCTCTGGATTTCTATATGCCTCACTTATCTGAATGTCAGATTCTTTCCCCATAGTTGGAAATCTTTTTGCTATTACTTCTGCAAATAGTCTTTTTATGTCATTTGTGTTGTTCCCTGCTTTTACACTGACACCCCTCAGTATTAAATTATTTTTCTTTGCATCATCTTGCAGCTGATCAATTATTTCATGTTTCCTTGTTATTTTTAAGAGATCTTTTCTTTTGTGATCATTAACTTCCATCCTGTCTTCAAAGTCTAAGAGTCTATTTTCAACTTTGTTCAGGTGATTATTTCAGCTTTCAATGGAATTTTTAATTTTCTGACTATCTCTTTGAATCTGTTTCACAAATTTTGACTCTTTCTTAAATTGTTCATTCCATCATTTTCTTATTTTCCTTTTTCATCTGTCTCTTTTAGCTATGCTCAACATTTTTCATTATCTTTGTCATTTCTTTTTTTGCTTGAAGGATAATTTCTGATCTAATTTCCCCTACAGCCTCATAATGCTTTTCTTAAAAAAAACTTTGGTTGCTATTATTTCAGAAATTTCAGTTGTGCAGTTTCTAGTATCATCCATGTCAATGTCCCCTGGGCTTGTTCTTAATGGGCTGGAGGTCCGAGACTGCACTTTCATTTTGTCATTTTCCTAGGTTCCTCCAGATGAGCTCTTTGCACATTGACTGACTGTCCCACAGTGTCAAGGGGTGAGTCAGGCACCTGCATTCTTCTGAGCTGAGATTTCCAGGATAACAGAAAAATGACTGGTGGGGTTTCTGCTGTCCCTTGGATGGATCACCAGGGATCCTCCCAGATAGCAGAGGGTCACTGGGCAGGTCTCTTGCCATCTGTACTTCTCCCTGGGGCACTCCATGAATGGACCTGGGCACTGCACTGGGCAGGGCTCAGCTTCTCCAAGTCCCATGAAGTTTACTGGGGAATTCCCCTAGTGGGTGGCACCAGGGTGTTGCGCTGGGCTGGGCAGGGCTCAGCTTCTCCAGGACCTGCACAGCCAGCTGGGGCACACATCTGAAGTATGGTACTGGGATCTTACCCTGGGTTGCTTGGAACTCAGAACCTCGGGGAACCATGTGTCTAGCCAGGGTGCACCCACAATGGATGGCTCCAAGGCTTTGGGCTGGGCTGGGTGGGGCTTGGTACCTCAAGGAACTATATGACTGTGACTTACTGGGGTACTCCCCAGTGGGAAATTTTGGGGCTCTGGGCTGGACTGGGTGAGGCTCAGTTCCTCCAGAATGGTGCAGCTGGCTGGGTGATGCCCCAATGGATTATACTGGCAGAACTTGGATCACCCATGACCAGCTAGGGCACACCTTCTAAGTGTGATGCTATGGCCTTGCATTGGGCTGGGTGAAACTTGGCTCCTCTGGGATTTACATGGCTACTTGGGTCACATCCCCCACATATGGTATTGGGGCCTGGCCAGGACTCAGTGCCTCTGTGACCTATGTAGCTGACTGGATACACCCCTAAAGTATGGCACCAGGACTTGTACTATGCTGGGCCAGTGGCCAATTTTTATCTCAACTATTTTTGCATCTATTTGTGTGCCTTCTCTTCTATCCCAATGATCATCTATTGCTCTATTAAAACTGGAATATATTAAAATTGAGGTCTTAAAACTATATGGTAATGCCTGCTAAAAAGACTGCTCAGAGTTGTTCCTTTCCTAAATTTTCTTGGTTTATTTGAAGTATTTGTACTTTATAAAAACTTTAGTTGAACCTTAATCAGAATAAATATTAATTTAGATGGATACAAAATAGTTGGCCTTTAATAAAGCCAATTTGCCCCATTCAAGGGTGTTACTTGAGCTTTTATCAAGTGAAATTGTATTTTTTAATAATAAGATTTTAGTCCTATCAGCATAACCTGCTTTTTTAAGTCTAGCAGTGTACACAGCACTTGTAAGACATGAACTCAAGGTAAAGAATGAGTAAAGAGGAGAATTAAAATGGCTATGTTCAGGGCTTAGGTGTAGCTCAGTAGCAAAGCCCTTGCCTAGCAAGGGTGAGACCCTGGGTTCAATCTGTACACCACAAAAACAAAAATAACTTTAAAAACAAAATGACAGGGCCATGGATTTAGCTCAGTGGTGTAAGTGCCTGCCTGGTAAGCTCAAGGTCATGAGTTTGGTTCCCAATACCCAAATTAATTAATTTAATTTAATAAAAAATAAAAACAAAGTGACATGGGGATATAGTTTAGTGATACAGCATTTGCCTAGTCTGTGGGAGGCCCTGGGTCTCATGTTCAGATCCCAGCTGGTGAGATGTTGCATGCCTGTAATTCCTGCACTGAGGATGAGGCAAGAAAATTCCTTCCAGCCTGGGCTACAAAGTGACAACAAGCCTAGCCTAAACTGCATAGTGAAAAGAAAGAAAGAAAAACATATATCAGGTGCCTAGGGAAACATCAACCTGAGATGCAGAGACTAGCAAATACCACCAGGAAACCAA
This sequence comes from Hydrochoerus hydrochaeris, assembly GCA_004027455.1. NCBI lineage: Eukaryota > Metazoa > Chordata > Mammalia > Rodentia > Hydrochaeridae > Hydrochoerus > Hydrochoerus hydrochaeris. Next base: position 62,934 of record PVLA01009111.1, read on the forward strand.
AAGTATTTGTGATAAATAACCTCAAGTCATCTCTTGAGTCACTCAGCAACTACTGGATTTATATACAAAGGAACAAGAAGCACAAAATGTGATCAGAGCCAGAGCCAAACAAATGCTGTCAGTGGCTGTGGACTCCATTTCTATTTGTTTGGGCTGGTGAAATGTGAACTTATATATATGCTATGAAATCCATGTAAAATCCTCATTTTACAGCCTCATAAAGGTAAAACCACTTCCTCATGATAATACAGTGAGTGACAAGCAAGGCCATCACATGTCACTTCTTACCACCTTCCAGGGTCTCTAACCACGTCTCACACAGTTTCCACACAGCACACAGACATGGGACACACATGGCTGAGCTGCAGGTATTTTATTTGAGTCAGCCTAATAGAGACCAAACAGGTGAGGCCAGGTGTCTGGATTCCAGGTTCACATGAACAGAACAGGGCAGGAACATGGTGCTAGGATCAGGCACCAGTAGCAGATTTAAAACTACCCTTTGAATAATAATGCAAGAAAATATGAAGGAGTTTTTACAAAATCCTTAAGCACTGCTGTTGGATTTTCCAGTATGCAATCTTTGTCGAAGGTGATTTTAAGCTGGAAGAAAGTGAGACAAGGACAGACACAGTTGGCTGCAGGCAAATTCTGGACATTTGGCAGGGCTATCCAGTTCTCCCAGAATCACCCCCACTGTTCATCTGCAAAAATGAAAAAGCTCTCTGTGGTTCTCCTACTTCCTCAATAAGCTGTGGCCCACAGGTCCTCAGGAGGAAGGCTAGTTCTGCCAGGAGAAAGATGGTCCCTTGAACACCCATATATCAGTGTCAAAAGGGAGTCTGGAGAATCAAACCAGCAAGATGGGGAAGATGAGAAGGTTCTGCAGGGCATACTAAGGGGCAAGTATGTGAGAAGAGCAAGGTGTCTGAGTATAGGTATTTGTGTGGTTTTCTCTCCCTAAAATCATCTGCCAAGGGTCCTGCACACATGAAATGTAAATGTGCATGTACTAAGCAATCTCATGAGTTCTGGGTGCTTGTCTTAGTAGAAGAAATCTCATTCCTTGGTTGTGGGAACTTATTTTGCCAATCTGACAATATGTTGGGAAGCAGGACAAGACACAGAAAAATTGAAAATCTACATAATAGAAAGACAATAATACTTTTTAAAAAGTCAACCATTGCAAAGGGCAGATTTGGTAAGCAGCTACACATAGCAAGAGGCTACCTCAGAGGTCTCAGAGATATAAGCCAGGGAGTCAAAATGCTGGCTATGAGTGCAGACACAATACAGGTGAATGTAGGGTTATATCAACACCAGGTGGAGTAGTCATCAATCTGGGCACTAAGGAAGTGAAACTGCACATGGGGCAAAAGTTTTCCAGCATCTAAAGTACAGATCATAGCTTCTACAGGTGCAACACCTGGACTAAAGACTTTTATGTCAGGGATTAACATTCTACTCCTGTTCTGCTACATCCTCTAACCAGAAGAGGAGATCATGAGAGTGTAAACACTGTCTGCATTTCTCTGAGAATATTCTCCTGCTTACCTATGTGTCCTTCATCTGTCCTAGATGTATGCTAATTGTTGTCATAGAAACAGATGTGACAGCATAACAAATTGGATGAGCACATTATATGTTCTTGCCATAGAGTGGAGCAAAAGTTTGTGGATTCAATTGTAGACATCAGCTGTCACATTTTGCATGACTTTGTGTTCCTTTTAGACATTGAAATACTACTATATGCTGCATATAAGAGGGAGCAAAGGAATTAAAGAGGAAGATACCAAGGCAGCAGTATCCAATATCTTGGCTTTGAGTCCTCCTTCATTGAAATAATCCTGGATTTTTTACAAAGGCTGCCTTTTCTGCTTCAGTAGAATTTGCAAGGTCAAGAGCATCAAACAATGGTTTCTTCAATCCCAAGACCACTTTCCCAAAAATATCATAAAAATTAGGACATGCATTCACTGAAAACACAGGCAAAAACATCTCATTAACGGAATCCCTAGGATGTGAGAAGTTGAGAACCATGTGTCTCCTCCACTTTTATCTAATGTTTGCTGATTGACTCCACACAGAACTTCTTACCCACAGGACTGCTGCCACCTGAGGCAGAGAGCACATCCCCATGAGACACTCCCCAAAGGAGCAGTTCAAGGGTCAGGACATGGGACCCTTTGACCCTGACCAACACCCCAAGCACAGCATCCCAACTCACTTTCCTATTCTGTGCACAGCTAGTGACCCCCTTCAGCACCAAATCTTTCCTTTGGTTCAAAGGCTAAAGGTTCCAGGGGTTTTTTGCAAGGGCTACTGGGTAATGATTTAGCATATGACCCTTAAACCTGTCCCTATGAGCTGCTTGGAGATCACCATGGGAGAGCAGAGATAGATAAAGTGGGGCAAGGATCAAGGAAACCACCTCCCTCTTCCTATTCTCACCCATCTGGAAGCCCAGCTCTGGGGTCACTAGCAAGACCAGCACAAGGAACATCCCCTTCGTAGTGGAGGGTCCTGAAACGCTCTCATCAAGGTGAGGAGTCTGTAGCTTTATAAACCACTGGTTCTTGGAACTGAGCCCTCACTCATCCAGACAATTCCAGGTGCTTGTGGATGAGCATACACTGTCTCTTCAGCCTGAGGGAAAGTAAGCATGGGGAGCAACTTCCCTCTAGGATGCAAGACACTAAGAGATGTTTACCCCACTTCTTTGGGAGTTAGGTGACCATAACTTTGCCAAATGGCAATTGAAGCTGACCTTTCTAAGCTTACTTCATTCTGACCCAAAATTTCTACTGTTCCAGCCCTGTCACCTCTGGTGCCTGGTCCTATCCTTTCACCCAACTCTTGTAGTTTCAAATACTACACTCTGAATTAAGAAACAGAGAAATCAAGGTCAGTTCTGTGTCATGATAAGCAGCAAAAAAATCATGCAGAAAATTGACATATGCCTATCTGTGTTTAAGATGGGGAGAAAAGTATGTGGGTCTGGCTCTAACTGAAGTTGATTAAACATCTTAGCTATTGCACATAATGCAAAAATGGATAAAACTTGTATGTGGCCTATATGTCCAACAGCAAATGAATACATAAAGAAATACAGGGTGCTCTGGCAGAATCCCAGGGCACAGAGGGGAACTTTGAGCCTGCTCCCAGGTGGTAAGACCACACACTGCATCCAAGACCACCCCGGGTGGCACACAGGGATGGAGGCCCAACTGGGCAACACCCTGTGACCACTAAGCAGCCAGTGGGACCCAGATTCCAGCTTTGGGCACTGATGCATGCTCTGGTGGAATCCCAGCACACTGAAAGGGACTTTGAGCCTGCTGCCAGGTGGTAAGACCATGCTGCATCCGAGACTACTCTGGGCCACACACAGGGATGGGGGCCCAATTAGGCCATGCCCAGCGACTACCAAGCAGCCAGCAGGACCCAGATTCAAGCTTGGGGCCCTGACCCCAAGTGCTGGCAAAATCTCAGTGCATGGAGAGGGACTGTGAGCCTGCTCCCAGGCCATAAGACCACATGCTGCATCCAAGACTACCCCAGGCTGCACACAGGGACAGGGTGTAACCAGGCCATGCCCAGAAACTGCCAAGCAGCCAACAGGACCCAGATTCCAGCTTTGGGGCCTGACCCCATGCTCTGACAGAATCCCAGCACACAGAGGGGGACTTTGAGCCTGCTCCCAGGTGGAAAGACCACATGCTGCATCCCAGACTACCCCAGGCCACACACAGTGAACACCAAGCAGTGATCAGGACCCAGATTCCAGGCTTGGGCCCTGACCATGCACTCTGGTGGAATTCCATCACATGGAAAAAACTTGGAACTTAGCTTCCAGGTGGCAAATCTTAGACTACAGTAGATTAGCTGTGCCAGTGTGGTGAGCATGCCCCTAAAATAGAGGTGTACAGTGGGTAAATAGGGCCAGTAGTAAAGCCCCCTTCAACTAAGTGTAAGAGCTTGGTGAGTCTCAAAACAGTGTGGGTGACCACCTCCTACACACAGAAAACATCAGGCAGAGTGAAAATGGCAAAATAAAAAAGCAAAATGCAGTCTCAAACATCTAAGCCACCAGAAACAAGTGCAGAAGATACTGAAATAGAAGACCCCAGAAGCAACAAACCAGGAATCTCTGAAAAGATAGCAAGTGAAATAAAAAACAACTCCATGAGACTATAGAGGAAATCAAATTAGAAGTACTCACCCACATAAAGACAGAAATAACAACCTTAGTAAAGGAGTTGCTGAGCACAGCTAAAGAAGAAATCGAGAAAAAAGTACAGGAGCATGGGAAACTGATTGAAACCTTGAATGAACAATATAGAAAACATGCATAATTCATGAAACAAACTCAAAGAGACATCCAAGAAATGAAAAATTTTATTTAAAGCTTGCAAAACCACTTAAATGAAGCTGAGGATAGGATTGCAGACCTTGAGGACAGGATCACAATTAGTGATCATGAAAAGACAGAACTTTTAAAAATAACAAAGCAGCATGAAGTGACAATCCAACAGCTTCAAGATGATGCCAAGAGAAAAAATATAAGATTAATAAGCATCAGTGAAGAGGTAGGAGTCAATGTAAATGATGTAGCCAAAATATTCACAGAATTAATGGAAGAAAATTTCCCAAGTGTGGAGAAAGAATCTGATATGCAGATAAGTGAGGCATGTAGAACACCAAGCAGTCACAACCAACATAAATCCACACCCAGACACATAATAATTAAGATCTCAGACATGCAGCATAAAAACAGAATACTAAAAGCTGTCAGAGAAAAGACACAACTCACCTATCAAGGAAAGCCCATTAGAATCACAGCAGACTTTTCAGCACAAACCCTCAAGTCAAGAAAAGCTTGGAGTGAGGTATCTCAAGCCCTGAAAGAAAACAACCTTTAACCTAGACTGATATACACAGCAAAAATTTCATTCAAATTTAATGCAGAAACAACATACTTCCATGACAAACAACAACTGAAGAAATTCACATCCACCAAGCCAACCCTAGAAAGAGTATTGAAAGACATACAAGATAGAGACAAAAATGAACACAATTCCCAGAACAACAACAGAAAGAAACTACCAGGTAGGACAAGCAATAAAAAAAGGTGGAAAGCATGAAGCAAACAACTGGAACATAACATTGCAAAGTCAAGCCAGTACATATCAGTGATATCCATAAATATAAATGGCCTCAATTCACCTATAAAAAGAAATAGACTGACAGAATTGATCAAGAAACATGATCCTACAATGTGCTGTATACAAGAAACACATGTGACCCAAAAGGAAACTCATAGATTAAAGTCAAAGCATAGAAAACAGTATTCCATGCAACAGGAACCCAGAAAAAAGCAGGGATAACTACTCTAATTGAAGACAATGTGAACTTCAAACCTAACATGATTAAAAGAGATAAAGAAGGTCACTACATACTCCTTAGTGGAAAAATTTAAGAGGAAGAACTAAGAATTATAAATATATATGCACCAAATACAGGAGAACACAACTATGTAAGACAGATACTAATGGACATGAAAAACCAAACATACAAGAACACAATTATAAGAGGGGATCTTAACAGCCCATTTTCACAATGACATAGATCAACTAGACAAGAAGTCAGCAAAGAAATAACAGAATTGAATCATACCTGTGAGCAATTGGACTTAGTAGATGTTTACAGAGTGTTCCACTCAACCACATCAGAATACACATTCTTCTCAGCTGCACATGGGACATTCTCCAAAATAGACCATATATTATCCCATAAAACATTCTTAAATAAATGCAAAGGTATTGAAATAATCCCATGCATAATGTCTGCCCAGAGCACACTGAAATTGGAAATTACTGGTAAAAGAAATTGCAAAATCTGCAAAACACATGGAAACTGAATAACAAACACTTGAACAACCAGTGGGCTATAGATGAAATTAAAGAAGAAATAAAGCAATACTTACAATTCAATGAAAACACAGAAACAACATACTGTAATCTATGGGATGCAAAGTGGTCTTAAGAGGGAAACATGTAGCAATAAATTTTCATAGCAAGAAAACAGAATGAGCACAAATAAACAACCTAATGCTGAATCTCAAGCTTCTAGAAAAAGAAGAGTAATGAATTGTTACTTTGAAGAAAAGACAATATGGCAGCCATTGTTGATTTGATACCACCTGGCTCTGAAGCCCTACCATGCTTTTGTTTTTTCTATTACCATTGGTTCTACCATGTTGTGTATTATTGGATTTTAATATGTATGGTAGTCTAAAAAATTTTAATGGAAATGAGATAATATAGTAGTCATTGTTCATCTTTGGTTATTTGGTTCAGAATGTCTTGCAATACTTTCATTCTCTTGAGTGGTTTTATTCTATTTTGTTATGTTTGACATTATTGTGTGTGAAGCTAAGCTCAGCTATTTCAAAGAAAAAGACATTACAATAGCTACTGTTAATATCCAATTGTCTTATTGTGAGGTGCTGTGTTGCTTACATTGTTCTGTTCTGATATGCTTAGATCTGTCTTTTGTTTTATTCTCTTCAAACTAAAAAAAGAGAGAGAAAGAAAACAAAGAACAAGCTAAACCCAAAGCTCATACAAGAGAGGAAATTTTAAAGATTAGAGGAGAAACCAATGCAATTGAAACTAAAAAAAATACAAAGAATTAACTAATCAAAAAGCTGGTTCTTTGATAGAATAAACAAAATTGACAAACCCCTAGCTAACCTTATCAAGAAAAAGAAAGAACCCAAATTCATGCAATAAGAACAAAAAAGGGGGAAATTACTACAGATCCCATGGAAATTCAAAAGATCATGAATACCTACTTTGAAAATCTCTACTCACATAGAATGGAAAACACAGAGGAAATGGACAGATTTCTAGAAACATATGAACTACCAAAGCTCAACCAAGAAGATATAGCACTTTTGAGCCTGTATCAGGGGTAAGCTGCCTGGAACCTCCCCCGAGGGCTCGCCCTACCACCAGGAACTTAGTGGAAGCCTGCATCAGGGGTAAGCTGCCTGGAACCTCCCCCGTGGGCCCACCCTGCCACCGGGTACTTAGCAGAAACCTGCATCAGGGGTAAACTGCCTGGAACTTCCACCGTGGGTGCAACCTACCACTGGGAACTTAGCAGAAGTCTGCATCAGGGGTAACCTGCCTGGAAAGTCCACCATGGGCCACCCCTGCCAGAAGGAACTTAGAAAAAGCCTGCATCAGGCATAAGCTGCCTGGAACTTCCCCCGAGGGCCTGCCCTGCCAATGGGAACTTAGAGGAAGCCTGCTTCTGGCATACACTGCCTAGAACCTCCCCCTGAGGTCCTGTCCTGCCACTGGGAGCATCAAGGAGGCCCGCCCAAGATTGAAAAATGCCCTGGACTGCTTCAGCTGAGCCCACACTCCCACCTGGAACATCAGAAGACCTCAGCAGGCTACAGTAAGTGTGAAAAAAATTTTTGGAACATTGCTCCCAGATGGTGAACCTTGGATTACAGCAGATTAATTGTATCAGTGTGGTGAGCATGCCCCTAAAATAGAGGTGTATTGGGGATAAAAAGGGCCAAGAGTAAAACCACCTCCAACTAACTATGAGACTTTGGTGAGTCTGAAAAGAGCATGTTAGAACCCCTCCTGCACATAGAAAGCATCAGGCAGAGTGAAAATGACAAAATGAAAAAGCAAAATGCAGTCTCAAATATACAGTTCACCAGAAGCAAGTATCAGAGAAACTGAAATAGAGGACATCAAAAGTAGCACACCAGGAATCTCTGAAAAGATAGCAAGTGAAATAAAAAAAAAACAACTGCATCAGGCTATAGAGGAAATCAAATTAGAAGTAGTCTCCCACATATAGAAATAACAACTTTAGTAAAGGAGTTGTTGAATGCAGCTAAAGAAGAACTAGAGAAAAAGTACATGAGCATGGGAAACTGATTGAAACATTGAATGAACAATATAGAAAACAAGCAGAATTCATGAAACAAATGCAAAGAGATATCCAAGAAATAAAAATTTCTATTGAAAGCATGCAAAACTGCCTAAAGGAAACTGAGGATAGGGTTTAAGACCTTGAGGACAGGATCACAATTAGTGATCAGGAAAGGACAAAACATTTAAAAATAAAAAAACAGCATGAAATGACAATTCAGAAGCTCCATGATGATGCCAAGAGCAACAATATAACAATAATGGGCATTAGCAAAGATACAGGAGTCCAGGCAAATGACATATGTAAAGTATTTACAGAAATAATAGCAGAAAATTTCCAAACATGGGGAAAGAAACTGATATGCAGATAAGTGATGCATGTAGAACACCAAGCAGTCACAACCAACATAAATCCACACCCAGACACATAATAATTAAGATCTCAGACATGCAGCATAAAAACAGAATACTAAAAGCTGTCAGAGAAAAGACACAACTCACCTATCAAGGAAAGCCCATTAGAATCACAGCAGACTTTTCAGCACAAACCCTCAAGTCAAGAAAAGCTTGGAGTGAGGTATCTCAAGCCCTGAAAGAAAACAACCTTTAACCCAGATTGATGTACACAGCAAAAATTTCATTCAAATTTAATGCAGAAACAAGATACTTCCATGACAAAGAACAACTGGAGAAATTCATGTTCACCAAAACAACCCTAGAAAGAGTACTGAAAGACATACTAGACAGAGATAAAAAATGACCACAATCCACAAAACAACAACAGAAAGAAACTACCAGATAGGATAAGCAATTAAATAAGAGGAAAAGCAGAAAGAAAAAGCTGGAACATAACATGGAAAAGTTGAGCCAGTATATATCAGTGATATCCATAAATATAAATGGCCTCAATTCACACATAAAAAGAAATACATTGACAGAATGGATTGAGAAACAGGATCCCACATGTGATACAAGAAACACATGTGACCCAAAAGGAAACTCATAGATTAAAAATCAAAGGATGGAAAACAGTATTCCATGCAACTGGAATCCAGAAAAAAGAAGGGGTAGCTATTCTATTTACAGACAACTTGAACTTCAAACCTAAAATGATTATAACAGATAGAGAAGGTCACTACCTAATTGTTAGTGGAAAAATTCAAGAGGAAGAACTAACAATTATAAATATATATGCACCAAATACAGGAGCACCCAACTATATGACAGATACTAATGGATATAAAAAATCAAATACACAAGAACACAATTATAACAGGAGATCTTAACAAACCATTGTCATTGTTATACACATTCAATGCAATCCCAATGAAAATACCACCAGCATACCTCATAGATCCAGAGAAATCACTCCTAAAATTCATCTAGAACCAGAAGAGACCCAGAATAGCAAAGGCAATTCTAAGCAACAAAGCCAAGGCAGGAGGGATCAAAATCCCTGACTTGAAGTTATACTATGAAGCTACTGTAATAAAATCAACATGGTATTGGGAAAAAAACAGACCTCAAGATCAATGGAATATATTAGAAGATACATCTACAAACACACTCAACCTCCTTATGTTTGATAAAGGGGCCAAGCATGTTCACTGGAAGAATGAGAGTCTCTTTAATAAATGGTGCTGGAAAAATTGGCTTTCCATAAGCCAAAAACTAAAATTAGACCCATGCATGTCACCATATACTATACTAAAATCCAAATGGATCAAAGATCTAAATATTAAAACAGAAACACTAAATTTGTTGCAATGACAAAGTGGGTAAAAATCTTGAAGACATTGGGGTAGGTAGAGAATTCATGAACAAGAACCAAACTGCACAGGAAATACTTCCCAGAATCAATAACTTAAAGAGTTTCTGCACATCCAAAGAAATCTCCAGCAGAGTGAGAAGAAAACCTACAAATTGGGAAAAAATCTTAGGGAACTGTCCCTCAGACAAAGGACTTCTGTCTAGAACTTATAAAGAATTTTAAAAAATCAGACCTCCAAAATTCAAAGACATAATCCAAAAATGGGCATCCGAGATGAACACACAGTTCTCAAATAAAGAAATATGAATGGCAAATAAATGCATGAAAAATTTTTCATCATCATTGGTCATTAGAGAAATGCAAATTAAAACCACACTGAGATTCCATCTCACTCCAGAAAGAATGGCCAGGATCAACAAAACTACCAACAACAAATGCTGAAGAGGCTGTAGGGAAAAAGAAACTCTTCTGCACTGTTGGTGGGAGTGTAGACTGGTGCAACCACTGTGGAGGTCAATCTGGAGATTTCTCAAAAAGCAGGGGATAAGATTCCATTTGACACAGCTATTCCACTCTTAAGCATATTCCTAGAAGATCTGAAAAGATCTTACCACAGTGATATATGTGCACCCATGTTTATAGCAGCACAATTTGTAATAGCCAGATCTTGGAAACAACCTAAGTGCCCATGAACTGAGGAATGGATTTAAAAATTGTGGTACTTTTATACAATGGAGTACTTCTCAGCTATAAAGAATGATCACATTGAGATATTTATAACTAAATGGATGCATCTTGAATCTATACTCATAAGTGAAATAAATCAAACTTACATGTATAACTACCATACTGTCTCCCTAGTGTAAGAAATGGTAAAAGTACAGAATATTTTATGGAAATCATGATTCACCACTATACTGCTTTGATGTCTTACATCTTCATTCATTGGTCCAAATGGCTTTATTCTGTTTTGTTTGATCTTAATATATGTGATGATATCAATAGTTACTTTGAAGACAAGACAGTATGGTACCAGTGTTAATTTAATATCATCTTGCTCTGAAGCCCCACCATGCTTTTGTTTTTCTATCACCATTGGTTTTATCATATTGTGTGTTATTGGATTTCAATATCTATGATAGTAAAAACAAAATTTTTATGGAAAATGACATAATATAGCAGACATTGTTCATCTTCAGTTATTTCATTCAGAATGTCTTGGAATACTTTCATTCTCTTGAGTTGTTTTGTTCTACTTTGTTATGTTTCACACTACTGTGAGAAAAGCTAAGCTCAACTATTTCAAAGAAAAAGACATAATGATAGCTACTATCAATATCCAATTGTCTTGTTGTGAAGTGCTGTGTTGCTTACATTGTTCTGTTCTGATCTTCTTAGATCTGTCCTCTTTTATTTTATTCTCTTTAAAATAAAAAAAAAATCCCAGTGTCACAAAGAGATAGATCAATGAGACAAAAAGTCAGAAAAGAAATAATAGAACTGAATCATACCTGTGAGCAATTGGACTTAGTAGATGTTTTCAGAGTGTTCCACCCAACCACATCAGAACTCACATTCTTCTCAGCTGCACATGGGACATTCTCCAAAATAGACCATATATTAGCTCATAAAACATTCCTAAGTAAATGCAAAGGTATTGAAATCATACCATGCATAATATCTGACAATAGTGCACTGAAATTGGAAATTAATGGCAAAAGAAATTGTAAAACCTGCATAAAAACATGGAAATTAAATAACAGCCTTTTGAACAACCAGTGGGCTACAGATGAAATTAAAGAAGAAATAAAGCAATACCTACAATTCAACAAAAATATAGAAACAACATACTGTATACTGTGGGATGCAATGAAAGCAGTCTTAAGAGGGAAATATATAGCAATAAATTGTCATATCAAGAAAACAGAATGAACACAAATAAACAAACTAATGCTCCATCTCAAGCTTCTAGAAAAAGAAGAGCCAGATAAACCCAAAGCTCATAGAAGAGAGGAAATTGTAAAGATTAGGGCAGAAATCAATGCAATTGAAACTAAAAAAAATACAAAGAATTAATGAATTGAAAAGCTGGTTTTTTTGAGAGAATAAACAAAATTGACAAACCCCTAGCTCACCTTATCAAGACAAAGAAAAAAACCCAAATTCATGCAATAAGAACGGAAAAGGGAGAAATTACTACAGAATCCCATGGAAATTCAAAAGGTCATGAATGCCTACTTTGAAAATCTCTACTCACATAGAGTGGAAAACACAAAGGAAATGGACAGATTTCTAGAAACATATAAACTACCAAAGCTCAACCAAGAAATATAGCAATTTTGACCAACCCAATATCAGCTATTGAAATTGAAAATGTAATTAAAAATTTACAAACAAAGAAAAGTCCAGGTCTTGATGGATTCACAGCTGAATTCCACAAGAAATTTAGAGATTTGATGCCAGTACACCTTAAGCTCTTCAATGAAATTGAGAAAAAAGCAATCCTCCCAAAATCATTCCTGGAGGCAAATATTATGCTGATACCAAAACCAGAGAAAGATCCAACCAAAAAAGAGAACTATAGGCCAATCCCACTAACGAACATTGATGCAAAGATTCTCAACAAAATACTGGCAAATAGAATGCAGCAAATCATCAAGAAGATTATACATCATGACCAAGTGGGGATCATTCCAGGGATGCAGGGATGGTTTAACATATGCAAATGAATAAATGTAATACACCATATCAACAGAACCAAAAACAAAAACCACATGGCCATCTCAAAAGATGCAGAAAAGGCTTTCAACAAAGTCCAACACATGTTCATGATAAAAGCCCTTCAGAAACTCAGGATACACGGTGTCTACCTCAACCTTATAAAGGCTATCAATGACAAACCAACAGCCACATTATACTAAATGGACAAACACTGAAACCTTTCACTTTAAAATCAGGAAAAAGATAAGGATGTCCACTCTCAACTCCTTTTCAATACAGTTCTGGAAACACTAGCCAGGACAATCAGACAATAGAGAAATAAAAGGAGTAAAGATAGGAAAGGAAGAAGTTAAATTATCACTATTTGCAGATGACATGATACTCTATAGAAAACCCAAAAAACTCCATTAAAAGACTACTAGAGGTAAAAAACAAGTTCAGAAGTGTAGCTGGATACAAAGTCAGTGCTCAAAAATCAATAGCATTCCTGTACACAAAGAACTCACTGAGAGAGAAATTATGGAAATATCGCCCTTTACAATAACATATAAAAAAGCGAAACACATAGGAATCAACCTAACTAAAAATGTAAAAGGCCTATATGCTGAAAATTATGCTATGCTGAAAAAGGAGATTGAAGAGGATATTAGAAAATGGAAGGACATTCCTTGCTCTTAGTTAGGAAGAAACAACATTGTGAAAATGGCTATACTCCCAAAACTGTTATACAGATTTAATGCAATCCCAATCAAAATACAATTGACATACCTCACAGATATAGAGAAAAAAACCCTAAAATTCATTTGGAAACAGAAGAAACCTGGAATAGCAATGTCAATTCTAGGCAACAAAAGCAAGGCAGGAGGCATCTCAATTCCTGACTTGAAACAATACTATAAAGCCACAGTGATAAAACCAGCCAGGTACTGGCAAAGAAATCGACCTGAGGATCAATGGAACAGATTAGAAGATGGAAGCACAACTACAAAGACACTTAGCCACTTGATGTTTGACAAAGAGACTAAATATGTCCACTGGAAGAAGGATAGTCTCTTTAATAAATGGTGTTGGAAAAATTGGCTCTCTACATGCTGAAGACTGAAACTAGATCCATGCATATCACTATGCACAAAACTAAAGTCTAAGTGGATCAAAGACCTCAATATTAAAACAGAAACTCTAAATCTACTGGAAGACAAGGTAGGTAGAATCTTGGAGACATAGGGGTAGGCAGAGAATTCATGAACAACACACAAACTGCACCAGAAACAGTTCAAACAATCAACAAATGGGATCTCATATTATTGAAAAGTTTCTGCACTTCAAAGGAAATCACCAACATAGTGAAAAGAAAACAGACAGAGTAGGAATGAGTTTTAGCCAGCAATCCCTCAGACAAAGGACTTGTGTCCAGAACATATAAAGTATTAAAAAACATCAAGTCCCCCAAATTCAAAGACACTCTCCAAAAATGGGCATCTGACATGAACACATAATTCTCAGAGAAAGATATACAAATGGCAAATAAATACATGAAGAAATGTTCAACATCACTGGTGATTCAAGAAATGCAAATTAAAACAGCATTGAGATTCAATCTTACTCCAGAAAGAAGAGCTGCCATCAAGAAATCAACTGGTAACAAATGTTGGCGAGGCTGTGAGGAAAAAGGAACACTGTTCCACTGTTGGTGGGAATGTAGACTGCTGCAACCATTATGGAAATCCATATGGAGAATTCTCAGAAGACTAGGATTGGAAGCCCCATTCAATCCAGCTATCCCCCTCCTGGGTATTTTCCTCAAAGAACTGAAAAGTTCATATCACAATGATATATGTGTGCCCATGTTCATAGCTGCACAATTTGTGATAGCTAAATCCTGGAAACAACCAAAATGCCCATCAACTGCAGAGTGGATGAAAAAGATGTGGCAGTTTTATACAATGGAATATTACTCAGCTATAAAAAAGGATGATCTTGAGGCTTTCATAGGCACATGGAGACAACTTGAGACTATCCTCATTAGTGAAATAAACAAGAATCATATTTATAAATATCATATTGTGTCTCTAGTGTAAAAAGTAAATAAGAACTACAAGTGTAATAAAACCAAAATGTGTAATTGCTATTGTAAAAAAGAAAGGAAAAGAAAGTGCTCTAAGGGACATGTATGTTTGTTTGAGTGTGTAAAATAGATGACCATATTGCTGAATCTTTGTTGGATCTTTGAGCAGAACTGTTTGTAGCATGACTATTTGAATATTTAATATGTACCCTTTAACTTTGTAACTTGAACAACTGCATCCAGGATGACAGTACATGATTTATAAATTACTGATTTCTTAGTGGGGCTTTTTCTCATTCTCCTTTTACTTTCTTTCTTTTAGAATTCTGTACTGTTGCTACACTTTTTTCTGTTTTATATTTTTTCTTCTTTTTAAATAAAATTTTTTAAATATACAATTGCTATTGTAAACAACAGGAAAGAGGGAAGTGTTGTAAAAGATATAGCTGCATGTATGTTTAGGTGTGTAGTATTGATAACCATATTTCTAGGTTCTTGTTGGATTGTTGAACAGACCTGTTTGCACTCTCACTGCTTGAGTGTCCACTTTGTGTGTTTTAATTTTGTAACTTGAATAACTATTTCTAGGAGAACAATGTGTAATTCATCAACTAGTGATTTCTTACTGTTTATCTTCTTTTCTTGAAATTCTGTAATATTTCTACTTTTTCTGATTTTTCTCTTTAAATAAAAAAAGAAGATATAGCACTTTTAAACAATGCAATATCAGCTAATGAAATTGAAAATGTAACTAAAAACTTACCAACAAAGAAAAGCCCAGGTCCTTATGGATTCACAGCTGAATTCTACAAGAAATTTACAGAAGATTTTATGCCAAGTGATTGCAAGATGGCCAACTGAGTGGCAGCATGATAAAAGAGCCTCTCTGAGGAAAAACAAATAAAAACAACTCAGATGCTGCAATCTGGCAACATGGACAAAGCCTGACAAAAGCAGAGGAATTCTCACAAACCCAGAAGACTCTGAGGAAAAAGAAAAAGAAAAAAGTAAGAAGAAAAGGAAGCATGGACAGAGGGCTGGAGCTGGGCAAGCCCCAATCACTGTACTGGCATGTCTTAAAGTCAGGTGACTCATGATCGAGCTGAGATTACAGCCCTGCCAAGAGCAGGGGTTGGTGCATTCCAGGGCCTCAGCTGGAGGAGGCACTGAGGCAGGGAGTGGAAACAGCCAGTCAAGCTGCACAAACTTTGGTGAGTGATGGGAACTGGAATCCTCAAACCAGGAGGACTGGCTGGGCAACATTTGGGAGTTGGGCAGGGCCAGCTTGAATCAAAACCCAAGGCAGCATGCACTGATGACTCCTAGTCCAAAGTGGATTGGTGAGATCTGCTCAGGCAGGGCCATGCCCCTGGTTAAAATCCAATAGCCAGGGATGAGGCTTTTCTGCACCAGTGGCATGCCCAGGAAACACACAGACTTGTCAAAGCATAAACTGGTTGACTGGCATAGGGGGAGGAGCCAGCTATCAGCATGCAACTCGCAGATCTGTGCAACTCACAGATCTGCAGCAGACTGGGGGGTGGTACTTCCCTAGCAAGTGCACTACAGAAAAACTGTAAGCAATAGGAAAGGCCCAGAAACCTCCACCACCCACCTGACTGAAGGTGGCAAAAAACATGACAAGACAGAGAAAGAGCAAAAGGTCCCCAACTATGGAAGCAGGGAAAGTGTGTCCAACAGAGGTAAATGCAGAGAAGTTTCAGAGCACCAAACCTGTAATGTCAGAGACAGCCTCATCAGAAATAAAGAAATACATCTGTGACCTCATCATCAAATTTAAACCTTAAATTCTAACTCAGGTGAAGCAAGACATAAGAAGACTAATAAAAGAAGTCCTGGGTAAACCTCAAGTAGACACAAATGAAAGAATAGAGGAACCCAGAGAAAGGAGAGAAGCCTTTGATGAAGAATATAAACAACACCTAGACTATATGAAACAGATCCAAAGAGAATATCAGGAAATTAAAAACTCCATTGAAACCTGGCAAAACCTTTTAACAGAAACTAAAGACAAACTTTCAAAACTTGAAGATAGATTTGCAAAGTATGGTTGTGAAAGGAAGGATCTCTTAAAAATAACAAGGAACCAGGAAGCAATGATACAAAGGCTAGAAGATGACAAGAGGATTTATAACTTAAGAATAA
>PVLA01009112.1:0-27434 GCA_004027455.1 Hydrochoerus hydrochaeris
GGTCCCATTTGACCCAGCTATTCCACTCTTAGGCATATTCCCAGAAGATCTGAAAACATCTTACCACAGTGATATATGTGCACCCATGTTTATAGTGGCACAAGTTTTAATAGCCAGATCTTGGAAACAGCCTAAGTGCCCATCAACTGAGGAATGGATAAAAAAATTGTGGTACTTTTACACAATGGAGTACTACTCAGGTATAAAGAATGATCACATTGAGATATTTATAAATAAATGGATACATCTTGAATCTATACTCATAAGTGAAATAAATCAAACTCACATGTATAAATACTGTATAGTCTCCCTAGTGTAAGAAATGGTAAGAATACAGAAGATTTTATGGAAATCATGGTTCACCATTATAATGCTTTGAAGTCTTATGTTTTCATTCATTGGTTGGAATGATTTTATTCTGTTTTGTTTGATCTTAATATATGTGATCATATGAGTAGTTACTTTGAAGACAACATTTCAGCCAGTGTTGATTTAATATCATCTTGCTCTGAAGTCCTACCATGCTCTTGTTCTTCTCTTACCATTGGTTCTATCACGTTGTGTCTTATTGGATTTTAATATGTGTTATAGTATGAACAAAATTTTTATGCAAAATGAGATAATATAGCAGCCATTGTTCATCTTCAGTTTTTTGGTTCAGAATGCCTTGAAATACTTCCATTCTCTTGAGTTGTTTTATTGTACTTTGTTATGTTTGACATTATTGTGTGTAAAGCTAAGCTCAACTATTTTAAAGAAAGAGACATTATGATAGCTACTGTTAATATCCAATTGTCTTGTGAAGTGCTCTGTTACGTGGTACATTGTTCTGTTCTAATCTGCTTAGATCTGTCCTTTTTTGTTTTATTCTCTTTAAAAAAATAATTTAACTCATATCCCTCTCCCATCTTTTCTACTATTTTTGTCATTTCTTTTACTTCTACATATATTTTATCATTGTGAAGATAGATTTTTAAAACTGTCAATATTAAACTATTTTATCCACTTTAAAAGAAAAGAAGTTGGCAGTTTTTTAAAAGTAACTTTTAATTATGAGAAATTTTGAACATGTAAAGAGAATAACACCACATCACTTCCATGTTTATTAGTTTCAAAAATTATTTCTTAGCTAGGTGTGGTGGCACAGGCCCGTATTCCCAGCACCTCGGAGGCTGAGGCAGGAGGGTTTGCCATGGGTTCAAGGCCAGCCTGGACTACATAGTGCGTTTGAGATAAGCCTGGACTATACAGTGAGACACTGTCTCAAAAAAGAAAACGAAACAAAACTTAAAAACATTACTTCATGAACTTTTTTGGTCTCTTTTGTTTTGTTATTTTGAAGTAAGTAACATGTTTGAACAAATACTATTATATATTGAAGTAACAAAATAGCATTATTTTGAAATAAAACCTGGGTATATCACTTTAACCTTAAACATGTCTACAACTTAAATTTTAGGGATAGATTTGGAAACTTGGTTGTGCCTTAGCAACAGTGTGTTTGCTTATAATTTACTAAACTATGATGTGCAAACTTTTTTAATGTTGCTGTTTGCACGAACTAGCAAATATGTTTATCTTTGTATTCCTCCTACTTTCTTGGTGGAAGGAGAGTGGGGTGTAATTTGATGGACACTTTTCTTTCTGTGTACTGTTTTGTTCTGGAGTTGGTTCCTTATCAGCATAGGTGAGTGGACTTTGATTTCAGTTCCACCAGGTTTACTAATCTACAGGGCTGGGAGGAGTTCTGGCTGTTCTCTCCTGGTCCAGTGCTAGTAATCTCGGGTAGTTTGAAACATATCACAGCCTTATTCTAGAAACAGGTATCTACTTTAATGAAAATGGCCTGATCATGGTTTTTATATGGTAAATTACCCACAGATGTGATTTTTATCTGGTAAACATTAAAAATGTGCTATTATTCATATAGTTGAGATTTTCTGTGTAGCATATCAAGTCCATGTTTCATGTAGGTTATCAAATTTCAAGTGGAAGTTTTGAATAACTGACATTTATTTGATTTTCTTTCAGATGTTACTTATCCACACCCAAATACTTCTGCAGAAAAAGCCAGAAATGTCCTATCCGCGGAAACTGTTCCTGGAGAGCTGGTGGGAGAACAAGCTGCAAACCAGCCAGCCCCAGGACACCAGAACCCCATTAACTTCTACTCTCTGAGACAGTGGGGCAGTGAGCTCAAGTGAGTGGTACATGGCATAGGAAACTGAAAAAGGCTTATTTCTGATTATACACATCACAACGTACTTGTTCGTATATGAAATTATAAAATTACTATACACTTGAGTGAGTTCTTTGTCTTTTATAGTATGTTTTCCCATGGCTAATTTTTCTTTTTTTAATTTATAAATGATGTTTTTGTTCTGTGGCTGATACCTTGCCGAACATCATCATGCTTATGGTTTAATTTAAATGCTTGAGTCTGAGATAAGTTGTGTGATTGATGTTTTCAGATGCTGAAACATCTTAGACACACTGACACAGTTGTCTGTGTCAGTGTATCTGAGGCCTCAGAGCTCCCAGGGCCACTACGAGGGCATCTTGCTTAGAGGTTCTTGCCTGTCTCTGCACTCCAGGCTAGCTCAGGCCTCTGCTCTAGACCTCCATTCTCACTTGTGTTGGGGCAATGAGAATAGAGGTTTTACTAAAAATGTATTTGTTCTTAAAGAAAAACACCTTTTTTTGAGATATAATTCCCAGACCATTTAATCCGGTCACTTAAAATACACAGTTTGGTGGTTTTCAGTGCATCCACAGAGTTATGCAACTATTACCACATTCCATTTTAGAACATCCTCATTGCTCCATAAACTCCTTACTCGTTAGCAGTTGCTTCCTATTTCTTCTACCTCCTTCTCTTCCTTCCCACCTTTAAGCCTAGGCAACCTCTAATCTACTTCCTGTTTCTATAGATTGTTTATTCTGGACGTTTCATGTGAATGGAATCACATGAGACCTTTTAGGTCTGGCATTTTTCACTTGGCACAATATGTCCAAGATCTTTCCATGTGGTAGCATGTCAGTACTGTACTTCATTTCCTTAAATGGCCAAATGATATTCCTTTATATGGACATGTTTTATTTATGCCTACCTGCAAGATTGCTGGGTCTCATGGTAGCTCTGTGCATAACCTTTTGAAGAACTGCCAAACTCTGTTCCTCAGTTGTACCATTTGACATTGCCACCAACAGTGTGGTGTATGTGGGTTCTCCATATCCTTGCCAATGGTTGCCTTCGTGATGCTGGCCATTTTGCATTGTGGAGTGGTTGGCTGTAACATTGGTATCCAGTTGTGGTTTGACTTGTATTTTCCTAATAACTGGTGATGTTGAGCATATTTGCATTTACTTCTATGTGAGTCTTCTTTGGAGCAACATCTGTTGAGACCCTTGGCCCATTTTTAATTGGATTACATAATTTTTAATTAGCTGTGTGCATTCTTTGAACAGAGGGCTTTGAGATAGTCCACTTTGTAGCCACAGAACCTAAAGAACCTTGTCCTGGTTTAGAAAATGGGGATCAGTGGAAAGGTTGTATGCTGATGTGTTGTGGGACCTGGAGGTTTTTTGCTCTGCTGCAGGGCCTGGCCAGTGATCAGGATGCAGGCTAGGCATCTACACTGCAGAATTGAGATGTCCAGTGTGTCCAGAAACACATTTCAGGAGGTAGCCTCTTTCCTTTAATCACTTTCCCTTTTTGCACGTGTCTTTATGGTTGAGTTCAGTATGATGAAGCACTTTCATGTGTTTTTAGTTCTTTAGACCTGGGTTTATATTGGAACTGGGTAGGATGTGTTTGGGCCCACACCTAAGAAGACTGGCACCATGAGGGAGAGTACTGTGGGGTTCTAATCTGTAGACTTGCCCTGCTCCAGCTGTATTCTGCTGTTCTCTCCTCAAAGCCTGTGGGATCTAACATTGAGGTTCTTGGCAGTGTGGCTTCATTCTGTTCCTTGAGTGGGTGGACAGGGGTTTAGCTCAGCAGTGTAAGTGCATGCCTGGCAAGTGCAAGGTTGTGAGTTCGATCCCTGGTACAAAAAAAAAAAAAAAGTGTTCCGTGAGTGACTGTTTCTCTGAGTTCTTGATCTCTCAACGTCTGTATTCTAGCCATTTGTACCTTCCTCTTTGCACACTTTTGCACTGTGCCCATCTGGTCAGTCTGACCATCCCATGTGGTTGAGCCCCACTTGCTCACTGTGCCTGTGTATTCGCTGTGCCCTGTCTCATGAGGTTGTGTCCCACTCACTTTCCAGTACCCAGAGCAGAGAGGAAGCAACAAGGTGCCCCCACCTTCACCTAGAGCAGCACTGCTCCCCTGTGTCACAGCAGCGTGCTTTTCAGCAAAAAAATGGGTTTGTGCTCCCCAGAATGTCAGAAAACTGTGAAAGGACTCTCCCTGCATTACTACAGGTTGCAAAGTTCAGGCCTGGAGAGATAAAGTGATTGCTCAAGGCAATGGGGCAAGTGTGTGGCAGAACTGAAAGGCACACCCAGGTCTCTTCCACCTTTGCCCGAGAATATATGTGGAGGACTATGGATTTGTCAGGTTTTTGTTCCTGAGTAGCCTTTTCTGCCTTCAGAATTAGGTAAAGGAATGGGGCAGTAACAGTCCTCTACTATTGCTTGTTTTCTTTGTCTTTGAGCTTAAAATGAGTTTTGAGTACTGCTGCCTAGGAGAGGGAGCTCACATCATTTTGGTATGTGACAATTGACAGAACACACTCAGAGTTGAGCATCACTGGGGTTACTACCTGTCAGCCCTACTTTTGTAGTGTGGAACAAGGGTAAGAGATGGGCTCCCTGAGTTCATTTCCCAGCTGTACCCCTTGGTAGCTGGATGTTGTGGACAAATAACATTCTTGTGCCTCCATTTCTCAGTTGTAAAAGAAGAGAGGATAATGTATGGGCTTCATGAGGTTGAATGTCGACGAGCTAATAGTGCAGAGTGGTCAGAGCACTGCCTGGCACTGAGTTAGTGGGAAGTACAGTTGGTGGCCACAGTTGGGGGTACAGCTCAGGTTAAATGCTCTTTTGCAGGACCACTTTCTATTGAGACCAAATGTTCATGATGTCATATGGATCTTAAGTGTTTATGGTATTTGGCTTTTCTTTTGCTTATCATTTATTTGTGACATGCTTTATGGAAGTTTATATAAAATGTTTTGGGTGTCTGGGGATATTTTTATTTTTTTCTGTCCTGGGAATAGAACCTAGGGGCTGCATGTATTAGGCAAGTCCTCTACGAAGAGCTGCATTGCCAAACCTGGAGATATTTTAATGACCTTTGAAACAGTAAAGCTATTTTATCCCTGTAGTTTAGAGGAATGGCTCAAAAATTGTGTCTTTTTTTTTAATGGATTCTAAACAGTAACCAAATTGAGCATAGTCAGGACTGCAAGGAAAATTGAATGCTCATATTTTCTTCATCCCAGCATTTGTTAAAGAAGCTGTCATGATGAACTGATACTCTGAATTTCCTCTGTGCTGTGGTCCATGCTGGCTATATGAGATTAGAGGTCCCTGCAAGCTGTAAACTCCCCAAGACTCAGCTGGGTTTGTTCCTGACCAACTGATGCCTGTTGCACGTCATAATTTTGTAATTCAGTGAAATACTTAGCAAACTCACAAAGTATGGAAATGAACCATTTCTATGAAAAATAAATCAAACAGGCAAAATTAGTAAAAATGGGTTACTAAAAAAACTGCTGTGTGGGTGACAGTTGTGAAAAAAATCAGAAGAATTATTAAAAATCTGTGAGATTTCATGCTTATGTTGTTTCTAACTGTAAGTCTTTGTTCACTTTTTTTTTTTTTTGGTCTTTTTTTTTTTTCTTTGTCTTTTTGAGATAGGGTTTTACTATAAAGTTCAGGCTGGCCTAGAAGGATGGCTCCTGTCTCAGCCTCCCAGTGCTGGGATTACAGATATGTGCCACCATGCCCTGCCTCTTCTGTTCACTTTTTTTTTTTTTTTAGTCTTTTTGAGTCAGGGTCTCTCTATGCAGTTCAGGCTGGCCTTGAGTTCACTTTGTAGCCTAGGCTGGTCTCGAACTCTCAATGATCCTCCTGCTTCAGCCTCCCGAGTGCTGGGATTATAGGCGTGAGCCACCATGCCTGGCTCATTTTTAAAAAAGGAGTGACACACGAAATTGAAATAGCATGAGGATGTCCTTTTTTTTAGTTTGTGGTTTTTCTTTGTTTTTTTTTTTCCTCTCTCTCTTGAGACAGGGTCTCACTGTATAGTTCAGGCTGACCTTGGGCTCTTTGTGATCCTTCTGCCTTAGCCTTCTGAGTGTTGGATTACAGGTGTGTGTCACCATGCCCAGCTGCATGGGGATGTCTTGTTGTGTGATTTATGCAGGAAGGTAATGAATGGCAGTCGGTAACCCCACACACAGAACCTGGCGGATGAGAGCCCGGTCACACATCCCTTTATAAGTGTGTGGGTTTTAAGTTTAGTTGTTTCTCTTGTTTCCTGTTTTAATGACTTCATATAACCAGCACATGTCCAGACATATTAGGTAGGAAAACAAGACCTTTTGTGAACTCTGCTGGTCCATGTGCATCAGAGAGTGTAATCGGAGTGAGAATGCAGTGTGGGATGTATATCTGCATTGGCTGCCACAGGGCTGAAGCAGTGATAGTGCCTGTGTAGCATGGACTGTGCCTGGTGAGTGCCTGGGGGCTCCTGGGTCATGCTCACCACTGAGTGGAGTCACAGAAAGGCCATCCATGCTTCTAGCTATCAGTCTGGGCTTCAGAGCCCCAAGACTGCACTTACTAGCTGTGTGCTGCTGAGCCAGTCCCTTGGCTTCTCTGGGCTTCCTTTCCTCCTTTGTAAGTGACACATTTGAGTAAGGATGTCTTACAGTGTCTAGCTTGCTGCTGGTGCCGGTGAGTGGTGGCTGTATAATCTAGTCCTGCAGGTGCCAGTGCTTGTTGTTAGCCTGACTCTTTGACCTGGTAAGTGGGGAGGAGGGGATGCCTGCTTTGCTGGGTGAAGCCCCTGCTGCTATGTCCTGACCTCCTGCCTCTCTCTCCTCTCCTGGGTCTCTGCTCATGCTACCATTTTCTGACTTTGTTTCTGCTTCTCTCCTGACACCCAGGCTTGGTAGGAATAATGATTTGCGTGCATGGCTGCTGTTGCCAGGAATCTAACAAGGGCTGTGCTGTCTGGGACATAGCTGGTGACCTAGCTCTTGGGTCCCAGCAGGCTCAGCAGAGGGTCTAAGCCAGTCCAAAGCAGGCATCAGATGTGTGGTGAATTTGGGGAAGTCATTTGTGTCCAGTACTGTGACGTTGCACTTATTTATATTTTCCTTGTAAGACACAGCTCTGTGTTTGCCAAGAAGGACAAGGAATGTAGTCAGGCTGCTTCTTCTCACGGACATGTTCAGAGCTGGGTCTCAGGGAGGGAAGTGTGAAGGAAGGATGTGGTCTGGCTTGTGGAGTCACTGTGCCTGCAAGAAGTTGCTGGGCTGTGTTTGCCCTGGCATTGTAGCCCCATCCTCCCCAGTGACTCCCAGAGCAAATGTAGTTATGTTTGGTTGTTCAGCAGCCCTCTGCCTCTTGATTTGGTCCGTGCACTTCCAGGCCATTTCATTGGAAGGGCCACTGTTGCGTAGAAATTACCACAGCTAGGATGTGCAGTCACTGACCCAGACTGGGAACCAGGCTCAGAGATCCTATGCCTCATCTCTTGAAGGAGTGCTCAGCCCACGTCTGCTGTTATGGGCGGGGCAGTGGGTCTGCGTGCAGGCACTGCTGTCTTGGGCTCATCTGTTGCTTGATGGTTGCAGGGGCCCTATGCCCAGTGGCCAGAGCCATTTTACTCCACTCCTTCCACCTTTCAGAGACTGTGGCCTTCAGCTGAAAGCCAAGGTGCTGAGCATACTGCTGAATGTGGCCTTTGTGCCTTCCTGGTCTAACTCCTGCAGCCTCCTTTGTGACAGGTCCGCTGTATGTCTCTGTTTCCAAATGTGCAGTCCCCTCTCCAGGACCCTGTGCTGGTAGGGCCTTTTGCTTTCTTCCTCTTCTTTGCTCTGCCCCTGTAGGAAGCCATTCTGGTGTTCCTATTCCTTGCTGCAGTGCTTCCTCACTTCCTTGCTCCTATCTGCACTTGCTTCATTTCTGTGCCTGGTCTCCACAGTGTGGTGCACAGACCAGATCCCTGGTCTCTGCTGAACCCTGCTCAGTGGTGTGGATAGTAGGCTTGTGCTTGAGAGTTTGTATCACCATGACCCATGGTGATGCAGAACTGATTTCACTATGTCTGAGCTAACCCAGGGATTTTGCTTTGAGCCTGATCACTATGGATGATCAGTTGATACTACACCCCATGCCACCCCTCGTACCAGCCTCAGGCGAGAGCGTGGGTTTGTGCAAACAGGCTTGTGACAGAGTTGAAACTGTAGAACCCTGGTGGGGAAAGTGGGTGACCTTCTTCCTGCTTAGGCTGTGTGTCCCCACTTTCATTTCTCCCTTCCTGTTCACTCTTTGAGAACCAGAGCAGAGGCACACTTTGGAGCCCAGACAAATGAAAGGAGAATGTGCTCCTGAGAGAGACGTGGATGACTACTCACACTGCACGGAAGCTTTCTGATGTGAGACCCTCACTGTAGGTGGGGCCACTGAAGCTGGTGTGGCAGGATCAGAGGTGCCAGTGCTCAGGAAGCAACAAATCAGTCGTGTTAGGAATGAACAGATGTAGTTGGAGCATTTGTTAGCCATTCTCTTTCCTTCCAGAGCAGCTATTCTGAAATAGTTTTCCTCACAGGTTTATGATGTTTATAAAGCCAGAACTCAGTATTCTAGGGAATGGCTTTTTGGAGATTGACATTGACCTGAGCCTCTCTGCAGGTATAGCTTGGTGTCAGGCAATAGAAAGGCTTAGGAGGTGACTGGTGTATGTAGGTTGCGTGCATTATCTGTTTTTCAGGTCCATCTTGGTCCTAAGTCAGTAACATTAAGAAAACACCTGCCAAGTCTTACATAGATGTAATCACCGGGTTCTGGAGTGTCCTTGTTAAAGCAGTTTAGTAAAAGAGTGTGCCTTTTTTTTTTTGAGACAGGGTCTTGCTGTACAGTATAGGCTGGCTTTGAGCTTAATTTGTAGCTCAGGCTGGTCTTGCAGCGAGCCTCCTGCCTAAGTGTCCTGAGTGCTGGGATTGCAGGTGTATGCCATCACACCCAGCACAAGACTGTACCTTTGTATATTGTTATAGCAAGCTGATGACCTGTTGTAAATTTTCTATGCATTATTCTAAATCTTTTTCCTTTTTTGGTAGTAGGATCAAATCCAGGACATTAACACTGAACTACACCCATAATATAAAATTTTAAAATTATTAAAAAATTTTGTATTATGAGATAGGATCTTGTCACATTGATAAGTTGCCCAAGCTGGGCTCCAGTTTGTAGTCTTCCTGCTTCATCCTCCCAGAGTGCTGAGATAACAGGTGTACACCAGCTCACCTGGCTTCACTCTGTCTTTTCAACTCAGGGAGCTACTGGACTTTCTAGGGTCTCCTTTGCCTGGCTCCTGGCCTGGAAACTACTACTAGGCAGTGGCCTGTGATGGTGGTGGGGCCCACTTTCCTTGTTTTCTCTTTCTCGGGATTTGCTGTCCTGAGTTGCATGAGAGCCAGTGTCTGAAAACTATTGTTTCCCAGATTTTGTTCCCTTTTTTTTAGTTTTCAGGAGGGTAAATAAATCTAGCCCCTATTATTCCATATTCACTGGAAACAGAATCCCAATCCAGTTTTTAAAACTTCAAATGAAGTATATTGGCTTACAGGCCAGTATATAGTAGATTGACTGCTTGGGTAGGCACTGCCCATCTTTATAATTTTGTCATATTTCTGCTGCATTTAAAAACCAAAGTAAACATAGTTATGGTTAAAATTTTCTCTTTTTGATTGTACTTTCTTGATCTTAGACATGGCCAGTAATCTACAGTTGATGAATATTGTTAATGTGTGGATTTTTAAAAATACACATACACATATGCACACACACACAGTCTGTTAAAAACGTTAGCATGTATATTTAAAACAGTATCATTCTTTACCTTTCCTTCCTAAGTCTTCTTTCCTTTTTCATCAGCATTCAAAAAATCTCTCTGCCTGTTATACACGTAGCTTTAGCTGGAATGTACATCACCTGAGGATGAGAAGCTTGATATGTTGTGTTCCCTGGGTGTCCCATGACTCCAGAAGGATACCTGGCATAGAACAGGTGCTTGTTAAATATGTGTCGAATGAGCTCACCGTTAAGGGCTATGTAGTATTTTTTTTCTTTCTTCCTTTTTTTTTTTTTTTGTACTGGGAGTTGAACTCATGACCTCACACTAGCCAGACAGGCCCTTGTGCTGCTGAGCTGAATCCCCAGCCCTATAGTATTTTTTTAAATCAGATTTTATTTTAGATGTACATAATGATCACATTCATCATAGAGAATTTGTACTTGCACATGATATAACTTGTTTATTTCCCCCTTGCCCTCTTCCCCTTCCTACTTAAAATGCTTTGTTTCTATTTTTTGTTTCTTTTCTCATTTAAAAAAATTTTAGGGCTGTATAGTATTTGACCTTGTATATATAATACAGTTCATCTGTTGATGGGTGTGAAGGTAATCATACTTTTTTTTTGCTAATGTGAACAATGCTAATATGCTTCAATGGATGTTCTTGCTTGTATCTCCCTGTGTATATACGTAAGACTTTCTTTTAGGAAATTCTGGATCCTAGAATAGTAACTTCTTCAACTTCACTCTGTATTGCTGGAATTATTCACCATGATAGTAATACCATTTTACACTCCCGCTAGCAATATACAAGAGTTACCATTTCTTCATATCCTTACTAACATATGGTATTACTATACCTTTTAATTTTTGCATGACATTGTGTTTCATTTTACTTTTCTTGTTTATTTATTTATTTATTTTTTGCTCCTTTGCCCCCCTTTTTTTGAGACAAAGTCTCACTGTGTAGTCCAGCCTGGCTTAAACTTGCTATGTGGCCCAGGCTGGTCTAGAGCTCACAGTTCTCCTGCCTTAGCCTTCTGAGTGCTGTGAGATTACAGGAGTCTGCTTCCATGCCTGGTTTACTTTCCTTGTTTTTAAATAACACTTTTCTTCTTTCCTGATAGGAATTCAATGTCATCATTCCGTCCTGGCAGAGGGCATAGTGATAATCGGAGGACTGTGTTTTATACTAGTGAAGAGTGGGAACTTGTAGATCCACCTCTGAAGGACCTGGAGGAATCTGTGGTACAGGAGGAAAAGAAGAAGCAGATCCCTGAGGGGAGCAAAGGTACAGACATGTTTCTATACTGTCACTCTGTCCTCCTGTTAACCACCAGTGACCTGGAGACTCTTTGCTGACAGGTGTGTCTGGCAGCATCATCTCTATGGGATGTAAAGCATAAAGGCTTGAAAAATAAGAAATAGAGGACTGTGCATCCCAGTGGTTGTGGAGCTTTTTAAGGAGGTAGAACACCTGGAAGTCATGTTCCTCTACATAGAAACACTGGTTTAAAAGCTGTTTACAGAAGTTTGAGACATACTCAAAAGATAACATAGTGTCGTTAATTTTAGTTACACATTGAATTAATCAGCTTTCTAGTACTGTAACAAATACCCAAGGAAAATCAGCTTACAGAGGGGAAAAGTTTGATTGCTGGGTTTGGATGTTTTAGCCTGTGGCCAATGGGCAGTGGAGCCTGGTGGGAACATGTATAGATCAAAGCCATTGCACTCTCAGCCTTGGAAGCAAGAGAGAGGAAGGATGGGGGCCCAGGGTCTGGAAGACCACCCGCTAGGCCCCTGCTTTCCAGTTTTCACCCCTCTGCAGGCCTCTGGGGACCAGTCCTACCACATGGGCCTCAGGGCTTCCTGGAATCCAGCACGCCGGCTTCTACAGCTTTGAACTATGGCTTATGGCTTACTCTGTCTGTTTCTCTTCTAAGCGCCTCTCCTTTCCTGCATTCACCATGAATGGGATTTTTGCTTTTTAAAATTAATTTTATTGGCATTCTTTTTTTTTTTTTTTTTGTTTAACCAGGGATCGAACTCACCACCTAGCGCTTGCCAGGCAGGTACTTATGCTGCTGAGCTAAATCCCTGGCCCTTTATTGGCATTCTTTTGATGTACATAATGAGCACATTTGCTATAGGGAATTTCTGCCTATACATAATATATCTTGATTCTTCTTCCCCCACTATACTCCTCCCTTCTCTTTAACCTTTCTTTCCCTATTTACAAAAGCTTTGTTTCCATTTCTCCTATTTTTGTTTCCTTTTCCCTTCTTTTCCCTCTTACCCCTCCCTTGTTCTCCTTCCCATTTGAACATTTTCTTCCTACTTTCAAATATCTATCATTCATTTTGGTCCTTATTTACAACAGTTATTTTAAAATAACTTCTAGATAGCCCTTCATTGTATTTGGAAATACTTTAGCAACTATCTCTTTTTAAAATTTTTTTTTTTTTTATGGCAGTGAGGACCTTTACACTGAACTACATCTTCAGACCTTTTTACTTTTTGAAATAGAGTCTTGTTAATTTGCATGGGCTGGGCTCAAGCTTGTGATCCTTCTGCCTCAGCTTCCCAAAGTGTAATCCTGCAAATGTGTGACCCTCCCCCCACCTGGCTTTTAATAGCTATCTCTAAGATACAATGATTCTTTAGAAGAATTACAAATACAGCTTCATTATTATAATCAAAAGCAATTATGGTTAATATGACTTGATTCCCAAAATCTTCCTGAAATATTTTTTTAAATAATTGTAATGTATTTATTTGTTTTATTTATGTATTTATTTTGAGGGGATACCAGGAATTGAACTCAGGACTTTGTGCTTGCCAGGCAGGCCCTGTGCTGCTGAGTTATATCCCAGGGCCCAATGTATTTATTTTTATTTTAAAATTTTTGTTTATTTTTATTGGTATGTGTTTGTAGTACATCATAATTGCTCTCATCATGGGGAGTTGGTAAGTGTACACAGCACATCTTAATTCTTTCAACTCTGGTTCCTTCCTCTGCCTCCCTTTAATGTCTCTGGATAGGTTATTCAAATGAGGATCAAAAGCACCACATTGCATTTAATGGCAGGTCCCTTGTTTTGTTTTGTTTTATTTGTGGTGCTGGGGATTGAATCTAGGGTCTCACTCATGCTAGGCAGGTGCTTTACCATTGAGGTACAGCTGCAGCCTCTTAACAGTTGTCTTAAGACAAGATTTACCAAAGTTGTCAAAGCTGGCCTTGAACTTGTGACCTTCCTTCTTTAACCTCCCTGGTCGCTGGATTATGGTTGTATGCCACCATACCTGGTATCTTAGGTCTGTCTTGTCGCAACACTTTTTCCCTTCCTTTCCCCAGTTACTTGTGCACAGAAACCTAATGGTGATACTAGGGAATTTCCCACCTCTGGGTTTTGCTGAATGTATTTGTTGGGAAGCTCATTTAACGTACTTCTCTGTCCCTGCCTTTCCTTCATACTGCAGTTGCAGCTGAAGCTTGGCCAGATTCAGGATTAACGTTGAATTTTGGTAGGAATATAGTTTCTGTGAGGTTGGGGTGCTGTGTACTTCCTGTTGCACATATTTGAAGCCACAGCATGTGTTCACTATTACAGTTGATTATGGTTAGGTCCATTCACAAAATTTTCTATCAGTTTTTGCCTGATGCTGTTAACAGTCTCAGTCCATTGATTTATTAAGAGAATATTAATGTTTTAAACAAAAAATTTCAGTAAATAACTTTGAAATTCTGCCTTATGCTTGATTCTAGCATGGGCCACCAGAAGTCAGGATTTAGGGAAGTCTTTATTGCGAGAGCAAATACTACTGTGATTTCTTTGAGAAGGGGCTTTCTTGTGTTGCAGGGATCATGATGTGGACCCCAGGTCTGAGTGTATGCTGAAGCCAAGTTGAGTCTATTTGGTTGCCTGATGGCCCGGCATAGCCAGCTGGAGCACCTAGGGTGGGGCCACTGTGACCTGGGCAGCTTCCTGGAATGGGGAATGTGGATAAGGAGTTTCCTGAGCATGTGACTTCTAGTTGAAATTGAGTTAAATAAAAGTGGAATTGGGGGGCTCACTGCCTGAGGAGAGATGAGGAACTCTCAGCACCCCTTGGGGAGTCTTTCTCTCTTGATAACAGCCAACTCCACCTCTGCCCAGTCTGTTTCCCTTGACAAGGCACTTGCATGAGTTGTGGTCATTTCTGGAGCTGCCACAAGAATCATTCTGCCAACCTCTCCACTTTATTGACAGGAAGTGGGCAGCCTTTCCTTGTATCCGCCCCACCCCGCCCCGGTCAGGAATATTTGGTTTGAAGTGTCACAAAGCCAGCACAACATGAAATCAGTGTTCACTCAGGTACTAGCTGCCCTCTGCCTGACCCCAGGGGGCACTGTGCTGCCCTTGATAGCATAGGTGTCTGCCTGCTTCCCAGCTTTGTATAAATTGAACTTGTATAGTATATGCCCCTCGATGTTGCTTGTCTGTATTTTGAATATATTTTTGAAGCCATCTGCGTTAAAGTTTATTCAAATCATACAATATTTTAAAATACTATTGTAAAGAAAAGATGGGCAAAGTTACATTTTAAAATAGATGTTCACAATTTAAAACAGACACTTTTGGGTTTTGCTTTGTTTTTATTACAAATCAGAAAAATAGGAAGTCAAACATCACTGAGCCTTAGTTTTCTTTTAAGGTGATCATGTGGTAGGTGTCGAGGATGCCCACAGAGGCATCATCTCTGATTTTGGGCATGTTGATTTTT
This sequence comes from Hydrochoerus hydrochaeris, assembly GCA_004027455.1. NCBI lineage: Eukaryota > Metazoa > Chordata > Mammalia > Rodentia > Hydrochaeridae > Hydrochoerus > Hydrochoerus hydrochaeris. Next base: position 14,806 of record PVLA01009112.1, read on the forward strand.
CCGTAGAACAAAGAGGGCAGAGAGACATCTCAGCCTGCCTGCATTTTGTGGATGATGAGTACACACTCCTAGGGACTGATTTATTTATTTATTATTTTATTATTTTTATTTAAAAAAAATTTTTTTTTTTTGGTACTGGGGATTGAACTCATGACCTTACGCTTGCCAGGCAGACACTTAAGCCACTGAGCTAAATCCCCAGCCCTAGGGACTGATTTATGAAGAAGCTTTTTTTATTGTACTGTCCAGAAGGATGATTTGGCCAGCTCTTAGAAAAGCAAGTTTTGTTTTTGTGTAGGAATATCTGGCTCAGGATTCTCCTTTGATTTTGGACGTAACCCCTATAAAGGGAAGCGCCCTTTGAAAGACATCATTGGGTCATACAAGAATCGGCACAGCAGTGGAGACCCTTCGAGTGAGGGGATGTCGGGTGCTGGCAACATCAGGCTGGCCTCTGAGATGCAGCTGCAGGTTCAGAGCCAGCAGGAGGAGCTGGAACGTCTGAAGAAAGACCTGACCAGCCAGAAGGTAACTATCTTCAGACTCCTGCCTTACCCACTTCTCCAATCCCCACCTTCAAGAGTGTAGCCCATTCATGTTCCTTTTTTCCCAGAAGCACCCTTCTCATGGCCACCTTCCCAGGCACTGGTGCTCTGCCCAGTGGTTTGTCCAGAGAGGTTTGATTATCAGGGCAGGAATGATCCCTTCCTTACAGAAGACTGCAGGGTGGTGCTGTTTGTTCTCTGGCCGGCTCCACTGTGAGTTCTGTGCTGTTTATATATGGCGTTAGCCCAAAGCTCTGTAATAGTTGTTTAAAACTTGCCACATCCGTTCTTAGCTGATCAGACCTGATTGGACCTAACTGCTTAGCAGTTCAGTGAATCTTAGAGCACAGATTCTCTAATCCTGATTAATACTTGCCAGTACCATGGCTAATGACAGTACACAGGCCCATTGTTTCCTTTTCCTATCATTGTTCTGTACAGACTGTCTTCATGGAATAAATATTTTTCCTCTTTAGTTGTGATATCTTTCAAGGAGTTTCCAATAAAGTTTCAGTGTTTCCTCAGACTTCAGCAGTTGCTACTTGTGGTGCTGTCATTATTTCTTCCCTTTCCTTCACACTCTCCCCCTCACTTTGTTCTCCTCTTGGCTCCCAGGAGCTGGTCCGGCTTCTGCAGCAGACAGTCCGATCTTCCCAGTATGACAAATATTTCACAAGTGGCCGATTCTGCGAAGGAGTTCCTGGGGCCACACTGGAGCTGCTCCACCAAAAGGACGATCAGATTCTGGGCCTCAGCAGCCAGCTGGAGCAGCTGAGTCTGGAGAAGGAGAGTCTGCAGCAGGAAGTGAGGACCCTGAAGAGCACAGTGGGCGAGCTTGATGAGCGGCTGGGAATGCTGATGGAGACCATCCAGGCCAAGGATGAGGTTATCATCAAGCTCAGTGAGGGTGAGGGCAGCATGCCTTCCCCCTCCTTGGTGCCAGGATCCCCCCTGGCTGCTCCAACCAGCAGGGACCAGCTGGAGCTGGACAGGCTAAAAGTAAGAGCAGGGCAGTGACTCTGGTTATGGGGATGGGGTTCCCACAAATGGTATCTCCGTGAAGATCACCCTAGAGGCCGTGGTCTCTGTGAGCTCATTTGGTGAGACAGAAGAACATGGTGCCTGTGCCTGTTCTTGTTATTGTATTTCATAAGTGTAACAGTTCTTATCCCAGTAGCTCTCCTGGGAAATGTGAATGCTGTTGCCACTGCTTGAAGCAGGTTTAGATCTCTTCCCCTGTGCTTTCAGGCAGCTGACCCTTCCCTTTCTGTTTGGATCACCCTAGGGCTTCGCTATTACATGGACTTGTGGAAACGGTCACTTGCCCCTTCTGCGTGTACAATGCACACACACTTGCACAGCCTCCTGTGGAGCCTGACAGGCCTGGAGCAGGAGCCTCATTCCTTTAGCTGGTGAAGAGCCAGCCAGGGGTGGACCCCAGCTCAGGTGGGTCTGGCAGAAGCCTGCACCCCTGTATACCATGTGGAAGGGTCTTGATGCTAAGAAGGGAGACAGAACTTCTCTCTCAGCATCCTTCTCTGGGCCACTCCTGGGTGAGAGAAGCAGTGATTTTTCTGGGTCTAGCAACAGATGCTGTTGGTACACCCAGCACTAGGAGACAGGGACAATTGGATTCCTATGGCTGCAGAGAAGCCTCATCATCCAGTGCATAGAGCTGAATGGTCTTGAGCTGCTATTGAGCCATAGAGAGAGTCATCAAGTCCTATGCCACCATCTTGTGAGATTTTGAGAGAGGTTTCAGATGGACAGATGTTTCCTAGAGCACGAGATGTTGGGCAAAGCTTAGGAAGCTTGACACATCCCAGTTACCAGCCCTACTGAGCCCAAAGTATTCCCCACCTGGCCACCTCCTTCTTGTGAGTAACTTGGTACCAGGCATGTTTGCCCCTAGTGGAGTTTCCTTGAAAAGCAAAGGATTACAACTGCCAAGGTCATGTCATGAGCAAGTGCTTCACCCTCCCACCTCCTTTCATGCACTGCAGCAGATTAGATGAGTGCTGAGCAGAATAGGCACCTTCAAGTTCATTCCAAAACAGCTAAGGATGTCAGAGTGATGGATAGCAGCCACTATCCAAGTTCATTCCAAAACAGCTAAGGATGTCAGAGTGATGGATAGCAGCACTATCAGAATGTATAGATGATCCCCTGTAGTGGCTGCTTCTAAGTGACAGTGCCCTTGGGAGGGACAGGATTTGTTGATGAGAAAACCAAAACAACTACAAAATTCCAACTTCATATTTTATACATATATTTACTATAAAATAGCCTTTCCTATAAAAGAGGTCTGTCAGTGCTTCCAGGAGAAGTTGATTTTCTTTATGTATGCAACCATTGCTATTCCTCACCCTAATCATACATCCCGTTGAAAGTGTTCATTTTGCAAACTCTTCTTTGTTCACAGCAGGTTGAGACTATGTCAGAGCCAGGGTTTCCAGGCCACAATGGGCTGTTCCTGGCAGGAGGGAGATGTGGGTCACATTTCCCCAGAAGCTACGCCAGGTGCATGGCAAAGGGTCTCCCCCACATCACTGTGGCTCTGCACATCTCATCTCCTTTGGAGATCACCAATGGGATCCATTTCTTTTTGTGGCATAATAGCTGGGATGTTTAGGGTCAGTAATAAAATAGTTTTCTTGAACATTTCTCAACCATTTTAGAGCCTTGAGCTCCAAAATTCCACAATTATGAGGTTCAGTGGGTGGAGCTTGTGAAGAGGCTGTGGCTGCCAGGTGAGTTCCAGGTGGGAAGCATGAGTCCTATCTTGGTCAGGACCTCAGGTTTTCTTTCCCTCTACCCTGTGGACCCAGCACATGCTGAAAGGCTTGAGAGAGGATATGGATGGATAGTGGGTGTCTTGATACTGTTTCTTCCTTTTCCAGGGCTGGATTACATGGTTGAAGAGGGTGTACTGATTTCTTCTTTGACTTCACGTCTAAAATGACTAAGTGGAAAATAGCATGTATATACTTTTCAAATATATATTGTTATGTAAAGAAAATGTTAAAATATTTTAAATGTATTTTTAGATATCTTTATTATTTCTATTGCTGGCCATTTTCTTTAAGTACTTTTTTTTTTTTTTTTTAAATCGGTACCAGGGATCGAACTCATGACCACATGCTTGCAAGGCAGGTGTTTATGCCGCTGAGCTAAATCCCCAGCCCCTATTTTCTTTATTATCAGTGGATATGGCCTGTAAAATTTTCTGGTCTTTTGGATTTTACTCTTTTTTTGTGTCTGATAATGGTTATATCTTGCTTTTGTAGTTTTCTGAGGTGGGGACAAAACATTGCTCATCACTGAGCTACTCCCCAGACCTTTGCCTTCAGCAGAACTTTGAAATTTTTCAGTGTACAAATGTTAAGAAGCATATTCTCTTAAATGCCTTATAATCATAGGTTGAATCTATTATATGAATTTATTATGTGTAAGCTTTTAGTCAAGGGCTTTTTGTGTATGGTTGTAGCCCTTTTTTTCTTTATACAAAGTATATAAGTAAAAATGAGACTTGAGAGAATATGTTCAGTTTCTCTAGTTAAAAAAAAAGAATGTACACTATCACTTTCTTTGTACCACCTCAACAAATATGAGCAAAAACAGTTGCACAGATTTAGAAAATAAATGCTGTTCATTTCTCCTGTCATCAGTTGGGAAAAATCAGCACCATCAGGTCACTGTTTCCTCTGTCTCCTTTGTTATAGCAGCAGTGGCTGCCTTCCTTCTGCTGCCACAGGTGGCCAGGGAGATTAACCAAAAAGTTTCTGTTAACCTCCAGGTCCTTAGAACTCACCCTGATTTAGAAACTGGTGAGGCAGCAAACCCTACTCACAAGGGTAGTTGACATCCAGCTAGTGTAAATTGATGGGATTTCCTCCCCTCACAGGATAATCTACAAGGCTACAAGGCCCAAAATAAATTTCTAAATAAGGAAATTTTGGAACTCTCAGCTCTACGAAGAAATGCAGAAAGGAGAGAGAGAGATCTGATGGCCAAGGTGAGTCTGTATGGGGATATTATTATCTGGTGAGAGGGAATGCTAGAAAACTACATTTTTAAAAAATGGATGTTTTTTAAAAGCAGTTCCACTGCCATGCTTAGAGAAAGATGATTACTGGTATGAAAACATTTTAAAAATGTGTGTAGTATGTAGAGCTGTGCATTTTGTCTTTGATGCAGAGAAAGAGGTCTGTAGATGTGGCTTCTATTATACATGCACAATTTAAGTGGATTTTTTTGAGAAAAATTATATACAACTACAGGTTCCCAAAATTACAATTATTTAGGGTTTATTTATGTCACATTTCATGTCTGTAAGATGAGTGGTGAGGATACTGCCTCCTTTCTGAACCAGTGGGTTGGTTTGAGAGTCAGACATGATTACATCTGGCAAGGGCTTTGCAGAGTATAAAGGGACCACAAATATTCCAGTCATAACTGAATTATAATTAGGTGACACTCATGGCTGCTATATGTACCTGATGTAATTTTTTGAGCAAACCATAATGCATCTCTCCAAATTTTATTCCTACATGTTTTCCAGGTGTGTTTAATTTTCCTGATCAGGTGGCAGATGGGAGCCAGTCCTGGGTCACAATGTCTTAAGAATAGTGGCATGGTGTGGGGTGATCACTTATAGCTCATGTGCCAGGTGGCACCAGTTTGACCTCAGCATTGACATCTGGTGTCTGCTGCTCACTCTAGCCCTGTCCAGGGTTGGGGCAATTTTTGGCACCCAGGCATCTGATTATCAGTGCCCCTTCTGTGCCAGACCTCAAGGAAGAAGCTGTGTTAAACATAGCAGTTAGCCTGTGGCATGCATTAACCTGGTCTTTGTTACTGTCTGTTTCTGGCTTACTTCCTGATAATCTTGGACATGTCATTCATCAATTGCTTGAGCCATTTGAGGGAGGCTTTTCCTGCGTCTTGTCTAGATAGTGGTAACCTCCCATTTTCTCTGTAGTATTCCAGCCTGGAAGCCAAGCTCTGCCAGATAGAAAGCAAATACCTGATACTGCTTCAAGAAATGAAGACACCAGTGTGCTCAGAAGAACAGGGACCCACCCAGGAAGTTATTGCCCAGTTACTGGAGGATGCGCTGCAGGTTGAGAGCCAGGAACAGCCAGAGCAAGCCTTCGTGAAGCCTCACCTTGTCAGGTAGTTTCCAGGGACTGTTGGGGTGCACCCTGTATCTGAAGTCCCTTCAGCGGAGTAGCTGTTCACAGAGAGCTTCACACAACTCATGTCTCATCTGATGCAGATGACAGTGCTGTCAGGTCAGCGGAATAGATGACACCCATCATCTCTCCTATCATCAAGGGGTATATCTGGGGATCAGATCTCATGTACTATGTCAAAGTCACCCTGCTTCCAGACCCTGTCTTCTTCAGGAGGAGCCAGTCTTCCAATGAATAGAAACTGTTTTTTGGGACACAGCTGCACCCACAGAGGATTCAGAAACAAAGGGGTCCCATAGTGAGGAAGTGGGCTTTCTTTGTAAGGGCCATGTGCTTGGTAAACCTATTCCTTCCTATAATACCTTACAAATATTTTCTTCTTTGCCATTTCACCTTTTAAAATGATGTCTCTGCCAGACTTGGTGGCATACACCTGTAATCCCACTACTTGGGAGACTGAAGCAGAAAAATCACTGCTAAGTTCGAGGCCAGCCTAGACTATATAGTGAGTTCAAGGCCAGTCTGAGCTGCATAAGGAGACCCTGTTATTTTTCGAGGCATAAATTTATTAGCTTGCATATTTTAAACACACATACATGTTGATGTTGCCATGTTGATCAGTCTTGTTTTTTTATATTTTTAAAATTTTGTTTAAAAGATGAAAAACACAGAAAAGAAAAACAGAAAGTAGAAGAGACAAACAACAACAACAAACCCAAAACAATAATAATACAGGCTTTCAAAACAAGATGACAGGAATTTAACAGTGGTTGTTATATTACATATTGTTATCTTCGAAAGAGTTGCTTAGATTACCAGATATAGACATGCAAAATTAATCTAATCATATGAGTATTAACTGTTCTTTTCCAAGAACTAATAGAATTAGATATAGTCATCTTAGCTGTCTTATGTATATATCTGTACAAAGTACATATTTTTCCTTTTCCCTTCCTCCTTCCTCCTCTTCCCCATCAGTTACTTTTCCCCTTTCTTATCCTTATACAATATTTATTGTAGATTTTGGATCTTATTTGCTTTCTCAGTTTCTTACACTGGGGAGACAATATAGTATTTACACATGAAGTTTATTTCACTTAGGAGTGTTGTTTCAAGTTGCATCCATTTACCTATAAAAGCCTCGATATGACCCTTCTTTATAGCTGAGTAGTACTCCATTGTATAAAAATATCACATCTTTTTTTTTAATCTGTTCCTCAGTTGATGGGAATTTGGGTTGTTTCCAAGATTTGGCTGTTAAAAATTATGCTGCTGTACACATGGGTGCAGGTATATCACTGCAGTATGATGTTTTCAATTCTTCTGAGAAAATGCCCAGAAGCGGGATAGCTGGGTCAAATGGAACCTCTAATCCTAGCTTTTTGAAGGAACCTTCACACTGATTTCCACAGTAGTTTCACCAGTTTACATTCCCACCAACAGTGGAGAAGAGTTCCTTTTTCCCCACAGCCCCTGCAACATTTGTTGGTTGATTTCTTGATCTTGGCCTTTCTTTTCTGGAGTGAGATGGAATCTCAGTGTTGTTTTAATTTGTATTTCTCTAATGACCAATGATGCTGAACATTTTTTCATGTATTTATTTGCCATTTGTATTTCTTCAGCTGAGAAGATGAAGAAATTAATCTCAGATGCTCATTTTTGGATTGAGTCTTTTAATTTCAGGGGCCTGATTTTTTAAAAATTCCTTATATGTTCTAGATAGAAGCCTTTTGACTGAAGGATGATTGGCTAAGATATTTTCCCAGTTTGTGGGTGTTCTTTTCACTCTGTTGGAGATTTCTTTTGACATGCAAAAACCTTTTACTAAGACAAGATCTCAGTTGTTGATTCTGGGAAGTACTTCCTGTGCAGTTTGATTTTTGTTCATGAACTCTGCTTACCCCATGTCTTCAAGATTTCTACCTACTTTGTCTTCCAGCAGATTTAGTGTTTCTATTTTAATATTTACATGTTTGATCCATTTTGACTATAGTGCATAGTGATAGACATGGGTCTAGTTTTAGTTTTTGACATATGGAAAGCCAGTTTTTCTAGTACCATTCACTAAAGAGTCTTTCTTCAAGTGAATGTGTTTGGCCCCTTTGTTGAAGAAAAGATGGATGAGTGTGTTTGTAATTGTGGCTGTATCTTCTAAGATTAGAATCTTCAGGTCTGTTTTTATTCCAGCACCGTCTGATTTTATCACAGAAACTTTGTAGTATAGCTTCAAGTCAGTGATTGTGATGCCTTCTGCCTTGCCTTTGTTGCCCAGAATTGTCCCACAGGTTCCAGTAAATTGTATTTGCATTTTCATTTGATTGTAGATATTGTTTTATTTCTTTAATTTCTTCTGGTTCCAGATGAATTTTAGGAACGATTTCTCTAGATCTGTGAGGTATGGTAATAGTACTTTGATTGCAATTGCATTAAATGTATATAATAATTTTGGGAGAATGGCCATTTTCATATGTTTGTTCTTCCTACAAGGAATGTCTTTCCACTTTTTGAAATCCTCTTTGATTTCTTTTTTCAGAATGCTATAATTTTCCGTGTATAGATCTTTTATTTCCTTTTTTAGATTGATTCCTAAGTATTTAAATTTTTTGGATGCTATTGTGAAGGGTGTAGTTTTCCTTATTTCTCACTCAGTGAGTTTGTTGTTTGTATATGGGAATACTATTGATTTTTGAGTGGTGATTTTGTATCCAGCTACATTACTGAATTTGGTTTTTACATCAGCAGTGAAGTCTTTCAGTGGAGTTTTGGGGTCTTCCAAGTAGGGTGTCATATCATCTGCAAATAAAATAAACTTCTTCCTTTCCTATTCTTATTTGTTTTCTTTCTTTCCTTTGTCTAATTGGTCTGGCTAATGTTTCCAGAACTGTATTGAATAGAAGTAGTGATAATGGACATCCTTGTCTTGTTCCTAATTTTAGATTATAAGTTTTCAGTTTTTGTCCATTTAGTGAGATGTTGGTTGTTGGTTTACCTAAGTATATGGCTTTTACCAGATTGAGATAAAGACTGTCTGACCATAGCGTTTTCTGTAGAGTTTTTATCATGAATGTTAGATTTTGTCCAAAGCTTTTTCTGCATCTATTGAGATGATCATGTGATTCTTGTCTTTGTTCTATTGATATGGTGTGTTATGTTTATTGATTTGCATATGTTGAACCATCTCTGCCTTCCTGGGATGAGTCTCACTTGATCATAGTGTATAATTTTCTTGATGGTTTGCTGCATTCTGTTTGCCAGTATTTTATTGAGGATTTTTGTATCTATATTCATTAGGGAGATTGGACTGTAGTTCTCCTTTTTGGTCTGGTCTTTCTCTGATTTTGGTATTAGAATAATATTTGCTTCCATGAATGAGTTAGGGAGAGTTGTTTCCCTTTCAATATCATTGAAGACTTTGAGGAGTTTTGACATTGAGTCTTCCCTAAATGTCTTGTAGAATTCAGCAGTGAATCCATCAGGACCTGGACTTTTCTTTGTTGGTAAGGTTCTAATTACATTTTCAATTTCATTAATTGAAATTGCTTTATTCAGCAGTTTTACATCTTCTTGATTAAGCTTTGGTAATTTGTATGTTTCTAGGAATCTGTCTATTTCTTTTGTGTTATCAAACCTATGAGACTAAAAGTTTTCAAAGTAGGTATTGATGATCTTCTGTATTTCTGAAGGGTCTGTGATGATTTCACCCTTTTTATTTTTTATTGTGTGAATTTGAGGGGTTTTTTTTGTTCTTTCTGATAAGGTTAGGTAGGGGTTTATCAATTTTATTTATTCTTTTAAAGAACCAACTCTTCCATTTGTTAATTCTTTGTATTTGTTTCAATTGCATTGATTTCTGCTCTGATCCTTATATTTTCTTCCTTCTTTGGGTTTTTGGCTTGACTAGCTCTTCTTTTTCTAGAAGTTTGAGGTACAGAATTAGATTGTTTATTTGTATTTTCCTGATGTGGGAATTTACTGCTATAAATTTCCCTCTGAGGACTGCTTTCATTGTGTCCCACAGGTTCCAGTAAATTGTATTTACATTTTCATTTGATTGTAGATATTGTTTTCTTTCTTTCTTTTTTAAAATTTTATTTAAAGAGAGGGGGAAAATAAAGCAAAACAGAAAAAAAAGGGTAGAAACAATACAGAATTTAAAAAAAATGAACAGTAAGAAATCACTAGTTGATACATTACATATTGTCTTCCTGGATGTAGTTTTTCAAGTTACAAAATCAAAGCATATTAAGTGGACATACAAACAGTGAGGCTGCAAACAGCTCTGTTCTCTGATCCAACAAAAACTTAGCAACATAATTATCATTCCTACACCGTTAAATGTACATGCAGTTATATCCTTTAGAGCACTTGCTTTTCCTCCTTTTGCTTTTTAAGTCCATTATCTGTTTAGTTATATCATGTTTCAGGTTGCTCAGTATCTTGCTGATCTGTTTTGTTGTTATTTACTTTTTAAAAAATTTTTTTTCTTTTATTTATTTATTTTATTTTGAAGGTAGTAAAATACAACAGAACAAGACAGGACAAAGCCAATTGAGGCAGTGCAGTGAAATTGGCACAGAACCTCACAGCAGGCCACCGGGACAACAGCAATAGGCATAATAGTACATCTAGTTTTCTTCACAATAGTTGTTCCTTCAATCAGGCAGAGCAATATCGAAGGAAATACCGAAATTACAAGAACAGAATATTGAATAGAGCAGTACCATTGATCAAAACAGAGCATAACAGAGATAAAAATATTTGCCCTCAAAGAGACTACAGAAGAAGATCCCCCTTTATTTGCTATATCAAATATAGTCAAACTCACAAGACATGCTCAGATCTCCGGCTCTCACTTGCTGGGGGGAGGGGTGGATGTTTGATTCTTAGCCTGCGCCCCTGTAGGCTCACAGCCGCCCACCAGAGGGGTGAACTGGCTGCCTCTTTTCCCAGTGCCCCAAGGCGTGTCGCAGATCTCTGGAAACGCTGATACAGTTCTCTCCGTGAGGTGGCCGCAGCTTGCCAAGCCACAGCCACTTACCAGAGTGGCATGCTCTGTTTTATTTCTTTAATTTCTTCTGTGACCCATTGGTTGTTTAGGAGAGTGTTATTTAATTTTCATGTGTTTATGGGGTTTTTGTGAGGTTTTTTTGCCATTATTTTCCAATTTTATTGTGCTGTGGTCAGATAAAATGCACGAGATTGTTTCAATTCCTTTGCATTTACCTAAGCATGTTCTGTGAGTTAGTATATAGTGTTTTAGAGAATGACCCATGTGCAGCCAAGAAGAATGTGCATTCTGATGTTGTTGGGTGGAACACTTGGTATACATCTACTAGGTCGATTTGTTCACAAGTTTGATTCAGTTCTGTTATTTCTTTGCTGATTTTTTATTCAGTTGATCTGTCTCTTTGTGACAATGGGGTGTTAAGTTCCCCCATTACAACTGCATTATTGCTTATTTGATTTTTCATGTCTATTAAGATTTGCCTTGCATAGTTGGGTGCTCCCATATTTGGTGTATATATATTTATGATTGTAATCTCTTCATCTTAAAGTTTTCCCCTAACAAGTATGTAGTGACCTTCTTTATCTCTTGATCATTCTTGATTTGGTACTCATGTTGTCTGCAAACAGATTAGCTACCCCCACTTTTTTTCTGGGTTTCTGTCACATGGAGTATTATATTGTAGTCTGTGAATTTCCTTTTTAGGTTAAATGTGTTTCTTACAGAATATTGTTGGATTTTGTTTCTTTTTTTTTTTTAATCTTTTTGAGACAGGATCTCACTGTGCATTTCAGGCTGGTCTTGAACTCACTTTGTAGCCCAGGCTGGCCACAAACTCACGATCCTCCTGCCCCAGCCTCCTGAGTGATAGGGTTACAGGCATGCGTCACCATGCCTGGCTTGGATTTTTTTCTTAATCCACTCTGTCAGTCTGTTTTATTGGTGAATTGAGGCCATTTACCTTGATGGATGTAACTGATATGTATTGCCTTATCTTTGTCATATTATCTTTCTGTTGTTGATTCTCTACTTTTTCTCCCTGTTTAAGCGTTTGCCTGGCTTGGTGATTTCCTCCTGCTGTTGTTCTTGGAATTATAGTCATCTTTATCTCTTTCTAGAGTATCTTTGTAGTGTTAGTTGGGTGGTCTTGAATTTCTTCAATTGTTCTTTGTCATGGAAGTATCTTATTTCTCTATTGATTTTGAAACGTAGTTTTGCAAGTTATATCAACCTGGGTTGGAAGTTGTTTGCTTTGAGGACTTGAAATACTTCACTTCAGGCTCTTGACTTGAAGGTTTGTGTTGAGAAGTCTGCTGTGATTCTGATGGGTTTTTCTTTATAGGTGATCTCTTTCTTTTCTCTGACAGTTTTTAATATTCTGTTCTTGTGCTGAATTTCTAGGATCTTAATTATTTTATGTCTGGGTGAAGATTTATTTTGGTTATGGCTACTCAAGGTTCTATTTGCCTTACTTAGGTGTATATCAGATTCTTTTCCCATGCTTGGAAAATGTTCTGTTGTTATTCCTGTAAATAATCTTATGTCAATTGTGTTGACCCCTGCTTTTTTGTTGACACCTATCAGCCTATATATTTTCTCTTTGTGTCAACTTGCAGCTGTTGAATTGTTTCTGGTTCTTTGTTATTTTTAAGAGATCTTTTCTTTCATGATCATAAGCTTATATATTGTTTTCAAGGTCTGAGAGACTGTCTTAAGCTTCATTCAAGCGGTTTTGCCAGCATTCAGTGGAATTTTTAATTTCCTGAATATCTCTGAATCTGTTTCTTGCATTCTGATTCTGTCTTACTTGTTCATTCAAGTTTTCTATCATTTTCTTATGTTCCTCTATTTTCTTATCTAGATCTTCTTTATACACTCAGCATT
>PVLA01009112.1:27534-79602 GCA_004027455.1 Hydrochoerus hydrochaeris
TTTTTTTTTTTTTTTTTTTTTTTTTTTTGTACTTAGGATCGAACTTACGACCTCATGCTTGCCAGGTAAGCGCTTATGCTGCTGAGCTAAATCCCAGGCCCAGCATTTCTTTCATAATGTTTGTCATTTATTCTTTTACCTGGGAGATTATTTGTGATCTGATTTCCTCTTCATGGAGTTGTTTCATGGAGTTGTTTCTTCATTTGCTATCATTTCAGAAAGTCCAGTTGTGTGATTTCCAGTGTCTTTCATTTCATTGTCTCCTGGGTTTGTTCTCATTGGGCTAGAGGTCTGAGATTGTATCTTTCTGATTCTTTTTATAATTTTCCTCTGGGACTTGTGCTGCTGACCAGGCATGCTCCTGATGGATTGCATTGGGAAGCTGGGCTGGTTAGAGCTCAGTTTCCTTGATACTCATATGGCTAGCCAGGGCACACCCCAAACCTTGCACTGTGATGGGCAGAGATCGAAAACTACAGGACGCATTGGCTAGGCTGGTTGCTCCCTGATAGACGGCTCTGGGCTGGAGTGGCTCAGAACTTCTGGGACCTGTGCATCTAGCTGGGCATTCCCCCCATGGATTGCACTGGGATGCTAGGCTGGGCCAACCTCAAATCCTCTGGGACCCAGCCAGCTAGCCAGGTTGCATCTCTGGAGTATGGTGCCTGGGCCTAGTGCTTGGCTGGGTGGAGTTCAAAACCTCTGGGACCAACCAACCAGTTTTGTTTTTGTGACATTGTCTATATTTTCTTTTGTGTTTTTTACGTTAAGTAGTTTAAGCCATTTGGAATTGATTTTTTTTCCCATCTAGATAGCAGTTGTCCTCTGTTTATCAAGAAGCTCCTTATTTGCTCACTGGTTTAAAATGCCTTTGTATGTATATATACATGTGTATGTGGACATGGATTGGTTTTTGGTTCTCTGTTTTATTGGTTATTTTTGCTAAGATCATTTTTATTTTTCTCAACAGTGAGTATGATATCTATGGGTTCAGGACTGTGCCTGATGACGATGAGGAGGAGAAGTTGGTTGCTAAGGTCCGTGCGTTGGACCTGAAGACTCTGTATCTCACAGAGAACCAGGAAGTTTCCACTGGGGTCAAGTGGGAAAACTACTTTGCCAGCACAATGAATAGGGAGATGGTGTGCTCTCCAGAACTGAAGACCCTGATCCGCTCAGGTATTCCTCACGAGCACCGTTCCAAAGTGTGGAAGTGGTGCGTGGACCTCCACACGAGGAAGTTCAAGGATGGCGCAGAGTCAGGCTATTTCCAGGTCTTACTGCAGAAGGCCCTGGAGAAGCAGAACCCAGCCTCCAAGCAGATTGAGTTAGATTTGCTTCGGACCCTGCCTAACAATAAGCACTACTCCTGCCCCACCTCCGAGGGCATCCAAAAGCTGCGCAATGTCCTGCTTGCTTTTTCCTGGCGGAACCCAGACATTGGCTATTGCCAAGGGCTGAACAGGTAGGCACAGCCACAGCATGTTCAAGAATTGTGAACATCAGACACTGCCTGGCAGCTCCCTTCTTTCCTGTGTAGCCAAGAAAATCCAATGTTTTAGGGAAAAATCAATTGCAGCAAGCTTTTAGTGAGGAACCATGCCCAGCTCTGGAATAACAGAAGCAAGGTGTTTCCAGAAAGTATCAATACAGAAGTTGGGCTTGGGATGTAGTTTGGTGGTGAAGGGCACAAGGGCCCGAATTCAGTCCTTGTACCCAGGAAAAAGGAACACAGAATCAAATGCAGTTCAGTTTGGAATCTCATTCTTCCTTATTCTGTAACACATGGATTTTGATCAGAGTTTGATTTCATTGGTTGATAATGCATGTAGTGAAAACTCAGGGTTCCTCCTTATTTATATAGGACTCTTATAAATTAGAAAGTTGCCTTAAACAGTGCTTCCGATGATTGAAACTCAGCTCTTGAAAGACCTAAGCTTGCTTTCTTTACACTGACCTCTCAACATGTCTTCCATATTTCTCTAAGCAGGGTGTGTAGAAGCCACTAGGCTATTCTTAATGGTCTAGCTCAGTTGTGGTAAACCAACAGCATGCGTTTCACAGCAGGCTGTTTGTATCATTGAAAGCTCTAAAAGGTTTGCCATCACTGATCTGACTTTTAGGTCTGGGCCATGTTGGGCCAGAATGAGGCTCTGCACACAACTTCTCTGTGACAGGGTGTTGGGTGCCAGAGATGGCTTCCTGCTTCTGACCCCAAGTCTGACCTTACCTGGCTGATTCACCTCCTGCTGTTTCTGGTTTCTGTTGCATTGTACGTTGTATTTGTATTCCTCTCTGGTAGTGATGTAGGTAACCAAGCTTATTGGAAAGATAAAGAATGAAGACTGTGTATGTTCTTGCAGAATCCCCTGTAAGCCAAGTGCATGAGCTTGAATTTTGAATGTTGGTGTTTATCCCGACTTCATAGAGACCTTTATGCTCCTGGTCCAAGCCTGGTGCTGACCTTGGGGTAAGAGCTGTCTGTTTGCATCGGAAATGAAAGTATTGCAGGAGGCAAGGTTTCAGACTGCACTGTTCCTTGGATAGGACCCAGACAAAACCAGATGATTTCCAGGAAGCCCTTGCTTGTGGTAAGAACAGGGCAGCTCTCTCTGTGCACTTGAAAGTAAAGAGAGTTCAGCTGTTCCTAGACAGTCTCCATTTTAAAAAGAAAAAGCCCATAAATGGGTGACTGCTGAATAAAGCAGTCTTGTTTTACTTAAAGCCACAATTCACTTATTAATCCCAGGCCTAAAACTAACTGGAAGCTGACAGCCTCTGAAACCAAGGGGGATTTGAACATGCCTGTCGGGGGTGCAGTGCTACCCTGCTTACCTGATGATGACATGGAAGTGAATCTTTGAAAGGGACGCTTCGAGATAAAGCCCTTTCTCTTCACCTCTACCACTGTTAAAGTATCTGAATTTTAATTGTTTCACTGGGTGTTTTTCTTGAATGTTTGGTTCATGCCTGTGCTTTCTGAATACCCAGAACTTCATTAGAAAAACTTCAGCCTTCCTAGATGATTCAGGCCTCTTGTCTTCACAATCAGTTCATTTAAGTGATGTTCTCAAAGGCTCTGCTCTCATTTCCTGGCATCTTTGGGTGATAGGGATTTGGCTCTGTGCTTTTGTATGACATTTTTCTCCATCTGTCATTTGTCATGTTTGTCGTTTGTCATCCCTTTCATAATGACTGGAGACCTCCCCATCTAGCTCAGGCCTTTTTTTTTTTTAAATTTGAGATGAGTTCATTATAATTTTATGTAAGGAAGGGAGGAAAAGCAAATCTGGGAAGGAGCATCAGAGTTTTCCCATGAGTGATGCATGTAGACTTCATATCACACATGGGCAGAGGTTCCTGGACTTTAGCTAAGTAGAAAGAACATTTTTCTCACCTCTACCCCTTTACCTACTTGGAGCCAAATGTGGGCGTATTGGATGAGTAGTCTCTTGATTAGTGACAGTGTGTAATAGCTAGACCTTGTTACAAAGTTTCTGTTACAAAGAATGTAAAAGTTGTTACACACATTTCCCACCTCCCCAGGTGCAGTTCCAGATGTGCTTGTCTCAGAGAACCTCTCAGCAGGGTTCCTTTGTCTGTCATTCCTCCAGTGCACATGTGTAACAGAAAATGGCTCCCCCGCCAGCAGTATACTTCTCTCTCTCTCTCTCCCCCTTCCTTCCTTCCTTCCTTCCTTCCTTCCTTCCTTCCTTCCTTCCTTCCTTCCTTCCTTCCTTCCTTCCTTCCTTCCTTCCTTCCTTCCTTCCTTCCTTCCTTCCTTGTACTGAACATCCAACTCGCTACCTTCTGCTTGCCAGGCAGGTGCTTATGCCACTGAGCTAAATCCCTAGTTACTTCAGTTTCTTAGTTGCCTAGGTAATAGTTTCTGTTGCATTTCTGACTGCTTCTGTGTCCTACAAACAGCTGGTCACTGTGATGCATACCTTGTCACTATGATGCATATTGTAAGAACCAATCAAAGACAGACTCTATCTCTGTACTTCTTTCAATCCCATAATAACCTTCCTCCCTCAGCCTTTGGGACCTGATATTTTGGGAATGATCCAGATCAATGCCCTGTTGATATAAACAAATCTGCCTCCAGATCCTGGGTGTCATTTTGGTGTATCTGCTTGCCTTTGCAGGTGGATTCTGGTGTTTTTTTTTGAACTGGGGATCGAACTCACAACCTCACACTTGCAAGGCAGGTGCTTATGCTGCTGAGCTAAGTCTTCAGCCCCTTGCAGGTGGATTCTGAAAAGTTGTTTTTAAACTATCTTGTACTCTTTGTTACTTATATCCACAATCTTTTTTTTTTAATGCATAAAAAGAGTAATTGAAACTTTTTTATTTTTAAGAGAATAAAACCAAACAAAATAAAACAGAATAAAGCCACTCAAAAAAGTGAAAGTGATATAGGACTTCAAAACAAAATAATAAGAAATCAACAATAGCTGCCATAATGCCTCTTGTTATCTTCAAAATAGCTGTCCATGCCATGAGGCATAACTTTTTGAACAGTGATGTCAAAGAATAGCTGCATTAGCAAAATCTTAGAATGATTTTTTTGTTTAGATGATGCTGGTCTTTGGGAAACAATTTCATCAAATGAAAAGGCAAAGGAAATGTAGCTTTGTTTCTCAAATCTTAGAAAGTGCCTCACTTGTTCAGGAACATTCATTTATTATTTATTGGACAGCTAGCTATAGTTTGGCCAGAGGAGAGAAAATGGCTCAGCAGACATCTCAGTGAAGACTGGCACAGGGCTGGCTTTGACTCTTCCTTCTTGCTTGCAGGTTGGTGGCAGTGGCCCTCCTGTACCTGGAACAAGAAGATGCTTTCTGGTGTCTGGTTACCATCGTAGAAGTTTTCATGCCTCGAGACTATTACACAAAGACCCTTTTAGGATCCCAGGTGTGTGTGTGTGTGTGTGTGTGTGTGTGTGTGTGTGTGTGTGTGTGATACATGAAATAGTGAGGTTCATCTTGAGGAACTGGTATACATGCATGTAAGACATCTCGATCATTTTCAATTGCTTTGTCCTCTACTTCTTTCCCTCTTCCCCATTCCTTTCCCCATTTCCAGTAATCTACCTTCTAGGTGTGTGTGTATGTGTCTATCAGTCTATCTTTCTATATTTTTTAGGTTTCTCATATAAGAGAAAACATGCAATATTTAACTTTCTGAGTTGGGCTTATTTTGCTTAGCATGATGTTGATTTCCATCCAACCTCCTGCAAATGACATGATTTCATTTTTCCTTATAGCTAAATAATACTCCATTGTGTATATATACCATGTTTTCTTTATCCATTTATCTGTGGCCAGGTATGTAGGTTGGATTGCTATAGTATATTGTCTTTGATTCTTTTAGGAATGTACCCAGGAAAGGTATAACTAGAATAGTACTTCTGTTTTTAGTGGAATTTCCATGCTGATTTCCATGGAGGTTATAGTAGTTTACATTCTTACTAACAGTGTAGAAGTGTCTCTTTTTATACCTATGCTGGTCAGTATCATTTTTTTGTGTTGATGATAGCCATTCTAATTGGGGTAAGAATGATTTTCATAGTTGTTTTGATTTTCATTTCTCTTAATGGCCAAAGATGTTGCACATTTTTTCATATACTTACTGACCACTTGTATGTCTTTTTTTGAGACGTATTGACCACTTTTTTGATTAGGTCATTTGCTTTTTGGTGGGTTAATTTTTTGAGTTCTTTATGTATTCTAGAGATTAGTCTTGTATCAGAAAAGTAGCTACTCTTGAGGCCTTCATAGGTAAATGGAGACAACTTGAGACTATCCTCATTAGTGAAATAAATAAGAATCATATTTATAAATATCATATTGTGTCTCTAGTATAAAAAGTAAATAAGAACTACAAGTGTAATAAAACCAAAGTGTGTAATTGCTATTGTAAAAAAGAGAGGAAAAGAAAGTGCTCTAAGGGATATAACTACATGTATGTTTGAGTATATAAAATAGATGACCATATTGCTGAATCTTTGTTGGATCTTTGAGCAGAACTGTTTGTAGTCTGACTGTTTGAATGTTTACTATGTACCCTTTAACTTTGTAACTTGAACAACTACATCCAGGATGACAGTATGTAATTTATAAATTACTGATTTCTTACTGGGGCTTTTTCTCATTTTCCTTTTTCTTTCTTTCTTTTAGAATTCTGTATTGTTGCTACCCTTTTTTCTGTTTTGCTTTTTTTTCATCTCTTTAAAATTTTAAAACTGTATAATTGCTATTGTAAAAAAAGAGGAAATAGGAAGCGCTATAAAAGATATAGCTGCATGTATGTTTAGGTGTGTGGGATTCATCACCATATTTCTAGGTTCTTGTTGGATTGTTGAACAGATCTGTTTGCACTCTCACTGCTTGGGTGTCTACTTTGTGTGCTTTAATTTTGTAACTTGAATAACTTTCTAAAAGAACAATATGTAATTTATCAACTAGTGATTTCTTACTGTTTATATTTTCTTGAAATTCTGTAATATTTCTACCTTTTTTCTGTTTTTTTTTCTCTTTAAATAAAAAAAAAAACTACAAAAAAAAAGAAATGTAGCTACCAAAAAATTTTTTTTTCCTATTATGTAGGTTGTGTCTTTACTGCTGTGCAACAGCTTTTAATTTGATGTAATCCATTTTGTTCTCTTTTTTTTTTTTGGTGTTGAGGCAAGGTTTCACTATATGGTTCAGGCTGGCCTTGAATTCACTGTGTAGCCCAGGCTGGTCTCGAACTTGCAGTGATCCTCCTCCCTCAGCCTCCCAAATACTGGGATTACAGTGTGTGCCGCGGCACCTGACTATCATTTTGTTGATCCTCGATACAGAATTATTTCCTGTGCTTTTCGATTTCTATTCAGGAAGTGTTTGTGCCTATGCCTTAAAGTGTTTCCCTTAAGTTATCTTCCAGTAATTTCAACTTTCTTGGTTTTATATCTAGGTCTTTGATCCACTTTTATTTATTTTAGCCAGGGACATAGCTGGTTTCAATCTTCTGCAAATGGAGATCCAGTTTTCCCAGCAGTTTTGTTAAAGAAGCTGTCTTTTCTCCAATGTCTGTTTTAAGGCCCTTTGTCAGTAATCAGATGGATGTAGGTGTGTGGTCTTGTTTCTGTCATCCTTTCTACTCTGTGGTCTACACATCTCTTTTTATACCGGTGATATGTAGTTTTTGTTACTGTAACTTGAAATTTGGTATTGTGCCTCCAGTTTTTTTTTTTTTTTTTTAAGAGACAGTCTAGTATAGTTCAGGCTTGCCTTAAACTCATTTATGTACAGGCTGGCCTTGAACTTGTGATCCTCCTGCCTCACCCTCCCTAGTGCTGGGATTACAGGTGTGTGCCAACATGCCTGGCAAGCTTTGATCTTTTTGCTCAATATTGCTTTGTCTATTCTGGGTCTTTTCAGATTATTTATGAATTTTAAGGTTGTTGTTTCTTGTTCTGTGATTAATGTTGCTGGTTTTTATTGTGGGTTTGGTTTTGATTTTGTTTTTTCTTTTTTGAGAAAGGTTTTATAATCATACTTTTTCACTATGAAATGCAGGCTGGCCTTGAACTCACTGCATCATCCAGACTGACCTCAGATTTGAAACTATTTTCCTGCCTCAGCCTCCCAAGTGATAGGACTCCAGGCGGGCACCACCACACCCAGCTCATTTTTGGTATTTTACTAGGGACTGCATTAAATTTATAGTTTGCTTTTGGTAATAGTTTGCATTTTTATATTAGTTCTTATCTGAGAACAAGGAGTCTTTCCTTTTTTTGGTGGCAGGGGGAAGGGTTTGAGACAGGTTCTTACTATGTAGTTCAGGCTGGCCTGAACTCATTGGGTAGCCCAGGCTGTTCTCAAGCTCATGGCGATCTTCCTGCCTCAGCCTCCCAAGTGCTGGGATTATAGGCATGCACCACCATGCCCAGCAGTCTTTCATTTTCTTTTCTTTTCTTTTTTTTTTTTTTGGTACTGGGGATTAAACTTATGACCACACATGCTTGCAAGTGGTCCTTTACTCTGGGGTATGTTTACAACTTGTTGGTATCATTTTTGTAAAAGTAGCAGTGCTTTTTAGTTTTGTAAGTTACATAGCCTTTTAAAGTTTTAAAATTTTAACCAGTAGTGTCTACTGGAACCTATGTAATGACAGTTTTTAAAAACAAAAAGTGAAAATATTGTTGATTTTTGAAAACTTCTTTTAAAGAAAAAACATTTGTCTGCATCCGGTGTGTCCAGCCTGCATTGCTCATTTTTGTGACATCTGTCCATTACACATTTAATGTGTGGCCTGAGATGGAGCCTTTCTGCTCAGGCCAGCCGTGTGTGCATATCCTGCGGGCTTATGTTGGACAGCCTCAATCTTGCTTCAGGTTTTTTAGTATTCCAGGAATCCCAAGAATGACCACACCTATTGTTCTAATTTACTGATGTGTGGTGTGGTTTTGCAAGTTTGGGGATGATATCCTCCAAGGAGTAGTTTTCGAAGAGTAGTTTTACTGTGAGGGGAAGCATCTTCCTAGTTCTAGGTACTGCCAAGTTGCTCTCCACAATGGCTGTCTAGTGCCCATTGGCTACCCATGAGAAGATACACTGTATCATGGTCTTGGCACATGTGTGTGGTTCATGAAACATTTCAGGGTCCTTCATGCTGGCTTCTGTCACCCCTGCCCTGACCCCTAGGATCTGGCTTGGGGCCTTGTTACTACCTTTTTTTTTTTTTGCAGAGCTGTGACTCCTGTGTGGCTCTTTGAGTCTAGGCCTTCCTTGAGTGTTGAGCCTTGAGCCTCAGTGTGGTCTCCCAATAGAGGTGCCATGGGTACCCATACATGCCACGTTCCCTGATCTGGTACCAGCACCACACTTCTGCCCTGCCATGCGTGTCTAGGGTCTGACACCGGGGGACTCTGAGCATCTTCCTTACCTCTCTCAGTATGGCAGTTTTAAGTGCTGCAGATTTGTCTCCATGTAGTCATGAATCTTTGTGCCCTCCTTCCTGCTGCCTTCCACGGGCTCACATCCACTGCCCACACCTGGCCAGGCAGGGCTTCACTGGGCTCTCTGATCAGCCTCGCTGCCCCACTATAGTGGAAGCGACGGCCCTGAGAGTTCACAACTGCAAGACACTGCTGTATGCCTCTTGTGTCTTTCAAGCTGGGTAGAGAAAGTGGTTTTGGGGACTGGTGTGTCCAGTAAAGTTGAGTAGACTGGAATCAGGAGTCCACTATATGGCAGTAAGGCTGTTTTGTGCAACTTCTGCTCCTGTTGTGTATGTACACACGGATAATGTTGACTGAGCCACAGAAGAAGCTGGCTGCTTTTGTGTGGGCCACAGAAAGCCTCTGGTCTGCAGGACAAGATCTTGACCTCGTTGTGGCAACCTTTGTGACTGGCTTCTGCCAGGCAGTGCCACCTCATCTGTACCTTGCTGTCTGGAAGCCATGGCTTGAGCAGTGGGTGCTATCCTTTCTCCATGAGCAATCTGCCATAGTCACTTTGCCAGTTCATGCGTGTCTGCTTACCTTCTGCGTCCCTGAGGTGAGGTTGAGACTGTGTCATCCTGTCTCCTGCAGGCCCCTTGTTTGCATATCTGTGTCCAGTAAATAGGTAGCTCACCTGAGCCTTATGTGAGCCTCACTACAGCCATCTTCGCAATAGGGCACAGACTTCAGAAAATTCTTGCTGAAAGCACCCAGCTGGTGGTGGTGGAGCTGAGATCCCCAACTGGGTCCCTCAGGCCAGAGTTCTTGCTCCCCCTACTCCCTCAGCTTGGTAAATGTGTGTCATGTGGATAGGTGGGTAATGTCACACTTTTTGGCTCAAGGTGAGTTTTGCTATATTTGTCCAGGACTCAGGCTTCTGGCCCTAGGTCTCTGCATCACTGTGCTCTGCTTTTCCCAGGGCCTGAATGTTGGATGCGCACCCATCGCACTCAAGTTCAGTCATCCCTGAGCCGCGGAGCAGCCTAGCCTTGTGACATTCCCCACAGTGGGTTTGGAACAGCTACACAGCCACTGTCTCTATGATTCCACCCTCTGCTCTCAGTCTGAGTGACTGGCCTTGAGTCCTTGCCCAGTGCCATGGCCAACCATGACCCTTCTTTCCTCTGTTCCCTCCTCAGGTGGACCAGCGTGTGTTCAGAGACCTCATGAATGAGAAGCTGCCTCGATTACATGCCCACCTTGAACAGTACAAAGTTGATTATACTCTCATCACGTTCAACTGGTTCCTGGTGGTGTTTGTGGACAGCGTGGTCAGTGACATCCTCTTTAAGATATGGGACTCTTTCCTGTATGAGGGCCCAAAGGTGAGTGTGCTTGGCTGTGTTCTTAGTTACACTCCTGGTGCTGGCAGGCAGACAGCAAGGCAGAATGACTGCCTCCCACAGTGTCATGGTAGTCTTGGTACGGTGTGGCCCTGGGAACCTTGGGAAGCCATGAACATTGCCTATCCATTTGCAGTGCTCAGTGTGGGGTGGAGATGTGGCTAAGGGACAGAGCACTTACTTAGCTTGCATGGGGCCTCACTTCCATCCCAGCATTGTAGAATAGAACAGAAACAACAGTATTGAGTCCCATGTTAGGTCTGGAAGCTTAGATTGTTTGTAGTCTGAGCCTCAGCATTTGTGGAGTAGGGGTCAGCATTGTCTGCATTGTGTAGTTGAGGAGATGGAGGTGCAGAGATCTTATCAGAGAGGATGAGGAGCCAGCCCAACATCACAGCCTGACTGCTCATAAGCCTCCCCCAATCCTATATTTTTTTTTTTTGTTTTTTTGGTGGGGAGGGTACTGGCAGTCTAACTTATAAACTCACTTTTGCCAGGCACCGTGCCACTGAGATAAATCCCTGGCCAAATCCTATTATGTGTTTTTAAAAACTGGTATACATTTTAATATGTAAATACACTACTTATCAAAAACTAAGGGTAGATAGTAGAAAGGAGCCCCCCCCACCAGTCTCCTAGTTCTTTTCCATGTATTGTAAGTATTCACTGTATATTTACATAGGTTTTTACCTTGACGTATCTTGGAGACAGTTCCACAGCAAGGTGTTCAGGTCTGACATGTACATGTTTTGTAACTGTACAGCATTTGCTTGTGTAGATGAGCCAGAAATTTATAACAGCATGGTGGATGATAGAGTGGACAGTTTCATGCCACTTCTGACAGCTGTGCCGACTCTTGGAGAACATTGTCTTTCTGCATCTGTGCAGGTGCACCTGTGGGCTTGGTCCTCAGGTGGAAGTGCTGGGCCAAGGGTGTACGAGTCACAGATTCTCAAACTCCTCTGTAACATAGTGCATTACCAACCTGATGATCCAGTCTGCTATTACTGCAAGGATTTCTCAAGTGAGGGCAGAA
The DNA here is from genome assembly GCA_004027455.1 of Hydrochoerus hydrochaeris. Classification (NCBI taxonomy): domain Eukaryota; kingdom Metazoa; phylum Chordata; class Mammalia; order Rodentia; family Hydrochaeridae; genus Hydrochoerus; species Hydrochoerus hydrochaeris. The sequence goes on from PVLA01009112.1 coordinate 38,906, forward strand.
ATGGTATAGGAATCAAGCTCAGGTAGGGAAGTACAGAGATACCTGTAAACACTGCTTTCCACATAAGAAATGAGCAGGCTAGTGCAGGCACCCGTAACTCTTAGATGTGACAGGTTTTTTTTTTTTTTTCCAAAGTTGTTTTAATCTCTGAGACCACCAAGAGTTCACTCCCCCAGCCTCAAATATGGGACCCTCAGCATTCTCTAAAACACGGGTTTTCTTTCTTCATACTCAGAAGCAGCAGTTAAGGCACTGATGCACCAATCACGATGGGAGTGGCCCTGGTGAAGCTTTCCAAGGCTTTGAGAATAAAAAAATCTTAGTTTTGAGTTTACTTAATATATTCATGACGGGGCTGTAATTTGGACCTATCACTGCTGGGAGACTCAAACCACTGATGGTACATGCGTAACCTACTAGGTGGCTTTTTATAAGGTGGCTTTTTATTAACTTTATTAGTAAAAATCCCAGTAAAAGTGATTAAATCCATCTGTACCACCAGTGATACAAATGATTTCTATCTAGGCATGGTGGGTGGCCCACAACTGTAATTCAGTTACTCTGGAGGCTGAAGCCTGGGCAACATATGAGACCTTCTCTGAATAAGAAAATGGGCTGGGGATGTAGCTCACAGTGAGGCCCTGGGTTCACTCCCCAGTACTCCAAGCAAGCAAGCAAATAAAGAAGATTTCTCACGTTCTTATGTATTGACTAGAAATATTAGCTGAACTTAGGATTCCATGTCTGCTTTTCTGCGTACTGCACAGGGAGGTGGTTGGGGCTAGATTGTGAGTTTATGCTCCTGTGAGAAGGTTCACATGGCCAGTAAGAATTGGCCCTGGGGCCAGGGTGCACACAGGGCAGGGCCTGTTCTGGACAGTTCCTCAGGACTAGCACCCAGGCTTACGTCTTCACTCACATGCTTTTCTGTCTTTCCTACAGGTTATTTTCCGTTTTGCTCTGGCAGTTTTTAAATACAAGGAAGAGGAGATCCTGAAATTACAGGACTCAATGTCTATATTCAAGTATCTCCGCTACTTCACCCGCACTATCCTTGATGCTCGGTGAGTCCTGGGAAGCACCCTCCCTTCCCCGAAAAGATCAGGGGAACAGAAGCTTCCGCCTCTGTCCCTGCAGAATAACTGGTCCCTGTTGTCAGACTCCGGTGATGTGTGGGAGAGGGAATTTCCTTCCTGAGAGAAGAAATAAGGGGTGTGACCTTTTGAGATTAAAAGGGAACTGAGATAAAATTGGTTTTATCCTTCAACCAGCAAATGTGAATCCCAGTAATCAAAAGCTTTGGTTTGTGTGCCTATAGCTGTTTTCTGAGTGTCTGTTATGAACAGAGCCTGTTCCAGACAAGGGTGCTGGATGGAGTTTAGCGGTGAGGGAATGTGGCCCCACCCATGCTGCTGTGACCAGGAGGCCCAGGCAGAGAGCCTCGGCTAGGAAGGGTAGGCAGCTCCTGTGTCCCTTGAACCACAGCGGGGTTGTTTGTTAGCAGCAGGAGGAGCCGGTGGATACTCCACAGGCTCTCTGGCATCCTCACTGTTTTGGTGTCTTTCACTTCAGGCTGTCAGGAGCAACACTGACATGCACAACAGGGACTTGTTCTTTGCCCAGAGGATATCTGAGGGTCATACTTGCCTGTGAGCACTCCTCAGGAGCCTTGAAAGCTTTCTGCTAATGTCAAGAAAGGCCCTGGATGGGCTCCTGCAGGCGAAACAGCTAGCACTGTGTTGAAAAGCTATAGTTCAGAGATGAAACCTGCCCAGTCTGACAGTCTGTGCTGAAATGCCCGTTAGAGCTGGGCCATGCAAGTGCCCACCAAGTCATGTATGGTCCTGCAGCGCCACCTTGTGAGCAGCTTCATGTAGTTCCCCTTTAGAAAATCCAGGCCTTCAAATCGCCTTGAATGTGTGCTGGCAGGATTATGGGTGGTGCTAGGACTGCAGGTGTCCAGGACCTTCTGCATGGAAGCCCTAATAGTTTAATAAGTCCCACAAGAATGGTTTTAGGATGCACCAGTTCTGTAGCACATGATGGGTCTCGCAGGACAGGAAGGAGTGATTTCGATAGCCAGGTGTATCCAGGATATGTTGGGTGATACAGGTTGAAATGTTCTCTGCAGCAAGACCCCTGGGTGCCCTGTGGTGCTGGGTTTGCTTGTGCTGCTCCTGAGATGATAGAACCCAAGGGGTGGAAATGTTAGCTTTGTACTCCTGGTGCTCACTTTCTTTTCTTTTCTTTTCTTTTCTTTTCTTTTCTTTTCTTTTCTTTTCTTTTCGTGTGTGTGTGTGTGTGTGTGTGTGTGTGTTTTGAGGCAGGGTTTCGCTTCACTATATGGTTCAGGCTGGCCTTGAAGTCACTTTGTAGCCCAGGCTGCCTTGAACTTGCAGTGATCCTCTTGCCTCTGCCTCCCAAGTGCTGGGATTACAGGTGTGTGCCACCATGCCCAGCTCCAGTATTCACTTTCTGTTGCAAAAGGGAGAACACTTAAGTTTTGGGTTTGTGGAGCTCATGGGCTGCAGGAGGGAAGGCTGGTGTGTGGGCTTCTGGGACCCAATACTTGCAGTGTTTTATTTCCCAGCCAGTCTGCACAGTGTCCCTTGCTCAAGGCTGCTCTCATCGCTGGGACTCACCTGTCCTGGAGCACTGGAAGCTTGGCATTGAACAGAGTGACCTTTTTTTGCTTGTCATCTCCTTGTCAGAGTCGAGGTTTATTAAACATGCCTGAGACATAGAGTAGTAAACATGGAGAAAGAGTTGTGATTGAGGCTTGTACCTCTGCACTTTGCACATGAGGTTAAATATAGCCCATACAGCTGGGTGATGGCCGGGTGCTACTCTGACCCAGCCCTGCTGGCTGTACCTGTGTCAGACTTTTAGTTGGCAGGCAGGGTAAGCCCACTCCTCCTGGGCCCAGTAGTGGGCTGACCTGTGTGCCAGGAGCAGCAGCAGCCGTGGGGCAGGTCTTAGTTCTGTCTTAGACAGTTAGGCAGTGGTTAAGGCAAGTCACAATTCTGCTGCAAATTGCTGCAAATTGGTCTCTGGCCCAAGGGTAATAGAAACCCTAATCCTGCACAGGTCTGTGTTGCTGATTGTCTGTCATTGCTGGTTTGCTCAGGTATCTGCCCCTACCCAGTCAATCCAGCCTGGCATTGGCCTGAGGACTCATGCCCACCAGCACCCACAGATCTGGAGCAAACATCAGGCATTGTTTCCATGAGCCCCCATTCTCTGGGAGGGGACAACGAATATTCTGATGGATAATCAGGCCAAAAGACAAGCATAGCAGAGCCAGAGTGTGTGTCTGGGCAGGACTCACGAACATCCCCTTGGCCACTGTGCCCCTCTGTGGGAGGTCTGTCCATCCACCCAGCCTCCCCAGCATGGTCTCCCTCCTCCCTGCCCCTAGGCTTTACTGCTGTGGGGGCTGAAGAGCACTCAGGGAGCCTCATTGACCCCCTTTTCTGCCCTTCATCATACCAGGAAGCTGATCAACATCTCCTTTGTGGACCTGAACCCCTTTCCTCTGCGCCAGATCCGGAACCGACGTGCCTATCACCTGGAGAAGGTGCGGCAGGAACTGACTGAGTTGGAGGCCATCCGTGAGGACTTCCTGCGTGAGCGGGAGCCTGGCCCTGACAAGGGTGGGCTGGTCAGCGATGAGGAGGAGGATGCCTGAGAGCCCTCCCTCAGATGCTGCTCTTTGCTATGGTAACCAAAGTATGTCCAAAGTGAACTGCAGGGGTCTCTGCTCATTTAATGCCCAGGTATAACAGCTGTGGCCTCTGTGGGGCAGATGTCCAGAGCCAGACTACACTTCCTCATCCTGCTCAGGCCTGGAGAGTGGTCTGCTGCATTTACAGCCAGCACCACACTGTAGCATTTGGTCACATGTGTTGCAGTCCTGCTTTCTGCCTGATCAGTGAAACACTGTGCACTAATCAGCTGGTTGTCTCCAAGAGCCTGTTTACAGCTTCTGCCAGCTGGGTTGGTCTTCACCCCAGGAAAACTGGCCTTTCTGGGTGCCTCCCATGTCTGTTACTCCTCTTGTACATAGTGAGCAGCTGTGTGTATGTTTTAAATGGCAGCACTTGGAGGATGCACCAGGGGTTCAGTGTGGCTGTTCTCATGGGCTGAGGTCAGTGTGCACAGAGGGGCTTCCTTAAAAAGCAAGCACACCTTTGTTCTGGAGTGGCCTTGGCTGAAAGCCCATGAGCTTTCCTCTGCCCTGCCATGCATAGCCTTTCATTAGTGGTTCCCCCTCCACATGGGGGCCCTGGCCCTGCACCAGCCCTGTGTGGGAAGGTCATGCCCCAGCCAGCCCTATGATTGGCATCTGTGGAAAACTTCCCAGTTGGAAGGTGACTTATGGAAGCCATTCTCCACGTATGGCTGGGATAGGATTCCAGGTGAACTGTCTGCCCCTGGTGAGGGTGTAGAAGCAGCTATAGGATTGCTTTGCAGGTGGCTGCACAGTTGCTGGACAAGATCCTAGGGTGGCCAGTGCTCCTGTGTCTCCTGCACCGGAGCTTGATGATACCTTTGCTGAGGTGGGAGCTCATGGGAGGGCTCACCCAGCCTCATGTGGCTGCCAGACAGCCTTGTTCTTGGTGAAGACATGGGGTCCACGTGGCCAGGCAGGTCCTGGCTATTTTTTTATTTTGAGCTGCTTGGGACCATCCCTGAGGTGTGGGTATTATGAGTGTCCCCTGGCACAGTATTACTCAATACAAGAGAAACAGTCTTACATGGAGTATTTTACACTACCTAGAAAAAATTGGAAATGCTCTCTAGTTGATAAAAAAATACACAGATTTAAGAATTGAGGCAATGCAGTTTCAACAAGTGTTCCTGTAACCAGTTTTCCTATGGTTTTTCTTTCTTCCGTCAGCTTTCTAGTGGTTTTTTGGTTGGATTACTACTTCAGCACATATACTGAACTCAGCTTTTGTCGTTGAAATTGCTTCCGTACTATGCAGAGGGAGCTGGTCTCTCTATTCAGCAACTTGTATCAGAAAGTTGTCTCACCATTGTGTGTGTCTCGGGAGTGGGTTTGGAAGCCTGGCTTCTCCAGACAGCAGCCCCTGAGTGGGGAGCCACAGTCTGCCACTTCTCAGGTACAGGTCACCTGTTGGTGGACCTCATCCCTCTGGAGAGGCCATTAGCTGGGGACAGCTGCTGAGGAGGCACAGGGGACAAGGGTGGGTACCTTCTGGGCAGCTCCAAGTCAGTTTCCTACACAAGGTGCAAGCCCAAGCTGCCATATTCAGAGGCCAAGAGTAGCCCCTCAGGAGTGCACACATTGGGTCTGGCTTGCCCTGGAAAGATGCACCTCCACAGGGCCTGCAAGGCAGCGGGCTGCTCCGTGACCAGGCAGTGATCCTGGAAATGGACTGGGTGCCTTCCTGGAGCAGGGGAGGTAAGGGGAGGTGTTGGCCTGGTTCCAGGGTGGGGACAGGATACGCTGAAGCCCCACTGTCTCCTGCAGCTGAGGAGACCTGTCCTGTCCCTGGCACCCCTCTGGCCCCTCCAGCGTGGCCTGAGGAGCACCTTTGGCCACAGTGGGCGCACTGCTTATCTTGCACATGGTCTGTGCGCCGGGGCTGGTGGAGTCGCTGGCTCGGCAGTTGGTGTTTTTGTTGTTGTTGTTTTTAAATAGGTTGAACGTGTTAATACTTTTATATATTTTTACTACAGTTTATATTTTTGTAGGCTATTTTATCAACATTTTTCTAAATTCTGTACATCTATTTTCTGTTACAAGTTCTATTTTGTGTGTATGACTCCCTTATATGTATTTATGTAAGCCTGAGCCTCCTGACTGCTCTTCCCTTTATGCCACCTTTTCTTCCAGCTGCGAGCTCTGGGTCTGTGTGCTCTCTCCTCACACACTTTTCCTTGGTATCTTGGTGCTGCTTGTCATCAGGCTGACAGCTGGACAGTGGGAGCTAGGACTTTGGATTGCAGGGAACCAGGTTTCCGATATGTTATGCTGACATAGGAAGCACCCTAGGCAAACCCCAGTCAGGTTTTCCTAATGAAGCGTTTGCATGATTGCATGAGCCCCCCTCATTTTTTATCCAATGTTGTCTTTTTGTGCAGCAGGTGACTGTCCTTCCATATGACAGCAGCTTCTGTACTGATGTTCAGGATAAAATAAACTCCTTTATGTAATGTTCTGTGTGGGTTCACCCAAGGGCATCGACTCTGGCCATCAATTCTGGGTGTCTTTGCCCAGTGCGGTGGCTTGGACAGGATGCCTCTGCCAGTAGCGGTTACCCTAAGAACGATGGCCAAGCTATAGGCCAGGTCTGGGGACAGTAGCAGGAGACAATAGCAGGAGCCAGCCTACAGAGGAAAGGTGGCCTCCTGCTAGCTACCCAGGCCTGCCTGGTCATTGGCTGATTTGCCTCCTGCCCAGCTGCCACTGTGGCGACACCTTGGCTACTACTGGAAAAACAGTGAGGCCAAATGTCTTTCCATAGGGTGAGGGTGGTGGGGTGGTCCTAGAAAGAAGGACCATGAGGTGGGCCAGGACTGTAAACTGCTCTCTGTGGGGAACCTGAGAGCAATGGCAGAGGTGCACTGGGGACCCTAGGACTGCATCACCATGCCTGATGAAGCTTGGAGATGCTGTTACTCAGTGATGGTACCCAGGGCCTCCTTACAAAGACAGACGAGATGCAGGTCTGTGCTTTCCTGACGGACCTGAGATGACTTCCTGCCTGGTGCATAGAGGGCACCTTGGAGGGCACTCAGTGCTTAGAAGAGGAGACAGAGACTTGGGGTCTCCATTGGCCTGTGCCTCCTGGTTGTCACCAGGAATAGGGAATGGAGGGGACTTAAGAGGTGAAGGTCTAAGGCTGCAGCCAAAGGGAAGGCATGGATGTGGCTGGGCCTGGCATGACTACAGTATCCAGTCCTTCCTGCCTGAGAACAATGATGCTCGACTGCTTCCTGATATGTATACACACATGCTGGCTCCATGGAGTGAGGTCTTACCACTGGGAGGAGGCTGTGGTTAGGCAGATGCCACATTGCTGGGTCAGGGTGGTAAAGCCTGGTGCCTAGGCTTGGCAGTGGAGAAAGGGACATAAGCAGCCCAACCCCACCATCTAGCACTGTTCAAGATGAAGGAAAAGGACAGTGGAGGGCCCAGGCTGCCCCTCCACTCCCCACAGCGTGTGGGAATTAGCAGAACAGAGGGGCCAGGGCAGCCCCTGAAGGTAACAAGGGGCTCTGAGGCTCTGGGATGTGTGTACCTCCACCCTGTGAAACAGGTCGGGGGCCCTGGGAGGGCTGGGTGGTGTACACCAACTAAATGGTGTGGACGGAACCAGCCCATACACTTTTATTCTGTCCCATGACCAGCCCACTATAGTGGCCTCCTCATATGTACCTCTGCCCTGATGGCCTCCATGCCCACATTCAGTGCCGCTCTACCCACAAACAGGAACAGCTGCACCCACAGAGGGTCCAGGGTGAGGAGAAATGGTGAAGGATAGAGGGTAGGGTTCTAATCGAGGTTCCCTAATCTGAGATGAAGCCAAGCTATGTTTGGAACAGTAGAAATTTATGTAAAATAATAAATGCCATGCAAACCTTTACAATAAAAAAATACTTTTCCTGAGGGGATAGGTCCCTGCCTGCCCTGGGGTGGGCAGGATTAGCACCATGGGGTATGAGGGGCGGTGCTGAGGTCTGTGTGTCACGGGCAGCCTGACAGTCTGTGTCCTGCCCAGGTCCTTGTCAGCGACGGGCTACTTGTGGGTGGCCATGGGACAGGCCCTCTTGGCTAGATGGGTGACATGAGTGGCAGCACTGGACACGAACAGTGGGCAGCTCACAGTGGCCCATGATGTGAAGAAGCTCGCAGAAGTTGAAGGGCAGACGGTCTTGCTCACAGCCTGGGCATAGGGCAGGCACAGGTCAGGCAGTGGGCCAGATGCCATGTTGAGAGGCTCTCTGAAACATTTACCTGTGCTACCCTCTAACTCCAGTCCAAAGAGACATCAGCAGGCAATACCAGGGCACAAGCTCCCTGCTCTTCCATTTCTGGAGGAACTCACCTGGCTCTATATCTACAAGTTACCAGTTGTGGCTACCCCTGTCCCATTTGCCCACGGCTGGATCTGAGATATGGAGAGCTGGCAGGGGTTGGCCCGGATTTGTAGAAGAAATGTACTAAGACTCCCATCTTAACTCACCTCAGGAGATGCTATCCTAGAGCAGCTCAGGGCATCTGTGCAAGACTACTCAGGTGACTAACCCTAACCCTCCTTTCCTCATGAGAGCCCATCCTAGACCACTTGAAATGAGCTGGTCCAAATAGCCTCAAGAGGTCCCGTACTAAACCATGCAGGTGACCCATCCTCAACCTCCTCACCTCAGGAGACCCATTCTAGTCCATCTCACCTGACAGAGATCCCATTGCATGTCAGATTGCATCCTGATCACCGAGGAGATCCCAACTAGACCACCTCAGATGACCCATCCTAACCCTCGTCAGGAGATACCATGCCACCCACCTCACCTTAGGATATCCCAGCCTAGCCCACCTCAGGTGATCTTTATCCTAGCTAACCTAAAGAGACCCCATTGTATCACCTCAGTTGACCTTATTGTAGACCAACTCAGGTGACTCATCGTAACCCTTATACCAAGTGACACCATTCTAGACCACACTTCACCAAAAGAGACCACACACTAGACTACTCAGGTGACCTACCTCATCAAAGGAGACCCTATTTAGGACCACCTCAGGTAATGGCACTGCTATACCACTTTGTAGCCTCACTTTAGAGGACCATCTGAGGTGACCCATTCTAGATTACCTCAGAAGATCCCATCTCACTATAGGAGATGCCATCTTAGTCCACCTCATCTCAGTACACCCCATTGTAGCACGCCTTACTCCAGAGGACCCCATCCCAGACCACCTGAGGTGAGCCATCCTAGACCTCAGAAGACCCCATTGTAGCCCATCTCACTTCAGGAGATGCCATTTTAGCCCACCTCAGTAGATTCCACCCTAACTCAGCTCAAGTGACCTCAAGAGACCTCATCCTGTCCCTCAGAAGATCCATCCTAGCTACTTCAGGTGACTCAGCCTACCTCAGGAGACCCATCTAGGACCACCTCAGGAAACTGCTGTCTTAGTCCACCTCAAGAGACACCAGACATCCTAACCTACCTCACCTAGGGAGATCCCATTGTAGAACACTTCAGACGACCCATCCTAGCTCACTGTAGATGATCCAGCCTAACCCCCTTCACTTCAGGATACCTTTTCTTAGACCATTTTAGCAGACCTATTCCAGACCACATTAGCAGACATCTGGACCACCTAAGGTACCCAAAGGACCCATCCAGGGGGTCGTGTCCCCCCATCTCTACTTACCCCTAATACCTGACAAATCCTGGCACACCACTGAGTTTAAGGCTGTTCTGCCAGTCTGCAGTGGTCTGTGTTCCACACCCATGCCTCCTCATTCCCTAGACACCACACTGGGTTTTAGGCAGCACCTCCCCATTTGTAGGCCATGCTGGGCCTTGGCGGGTTGTTAGGCCACCGTAGAGGTCCACCCCTCAGCCAGCTTTCTGCTTCTCATGAGCAGTGAAGCCTAGGGAGTAGGCCTTGTGTGCAGTCACAAAGGCCATCAGGGTGAGACAAGAGGTAGAGCAAGGACAAGTGAACAACAGGAAGCACTGGGGCAGGAGTCGAGAGGCTAGACCGACCAAGGATGATGACGTCAAAAACATCAGGAAACCAACAGATAAAGGTCACCCTGTTACTCAGAACCCCTAGGCATGCATAAAACCAGAAGGAGAGGACTGTGGCCTGTGTGCAGCCTTGTTTGTATACACACATGCATGCATGCCCACTGGGTTTTGGACACTCTGATCTTTCTCTTGAAATCTTGCAGTCAGAACCTCCCTGCCAATGGGTGGGTTGAGGCAGTACCCTACTGGGCCAGGACTCCTGTCAGTCCCAGATACAGGTCCTCCCATAACCCCAGGCTAGAGAGAGCCAGCGTGGTCCCTGTAGACAGTGAGTTTTTCTCCCAAGCCCTCTAAACCTAGTGAGATTTGCTTCATTCCCTTTAATGCATCTCTTGCTACTCCTGATTGCTGTGCTCAGTTCTTCGGGACACCAAGAACCTGGGAACAGCTCCCCAAGACCCTCACACAGTTATAAAGGGACACCCAAGCTGAGTGCAGGCCCTGGGGAGGGGGCTACAGGCTGCTTTCAGGCACTAGGCCTGGGAGCTCTCCTGCCCTGAGCCATCTATTTTAGGATGTGGCCGCCAGCCTCTGGCCTTGCTTCCTGTGTTGCTGATGGCCCCCAGCTGCCTCCCAGCTTGCTTACCACAGACTTTGGTCCAAGAAGTGCAGTCCCTCCTCCGAACTGAGTGTTACAGGCCTAACTTGTACTCTTCTAGGATCTGGGAAGCTTCTTAGCCTCTCAGGCCTGTTTGCTCCACTGGCAAGCAAGGTGACCACATATCCTGAGGTGCTAGATTTTCCAAATGTCCTGCCATGGTTGCATGACTATCCTAGCATCCTGGGAATTCCAGTCTCAGAGCCCAGGATACTTCCCAGGGCATCTTGGCTGTGGCAGAAAACTCACTTGGGAGGAATGCCTGTTCAACCACCTTCTTTCCCTCCAGGTCTCCCCTACAGCCCACACTACCCTGGAGACCATGAAGCCCAAGCCCTCAAGCCAGGCTTGTTCCTAATTCCTGCTACCCATTGGACCACCTTTCCCACCCAAATTCCTGTGGACTCTGAGCCACATATGTGGAACAGAGGATCACAGCCTCCTCCAGCCCCAGGTGGTATGCAGGAGAGTGTTGAGGCAGGCAGGTGCCACACAGGCAGGCTCAGTGATTGGCACTTATGCAGGGCCTTGAGACCATGGAGTTGAAATGAGTGGGACATTCCTGTCAGACGCAGCGCAGCAAGGTGTGGTCCGGCTGCTGCTGGAGGGTGCTGTATGGAGCAAAGGAGGGAGAGTAGATGGGCAATTGCCAGACACCCTGGCCTGCGCAACAGCCACAGTGTCCTGGGGACAGGGACAGCAGCAGGCAGAGGAGCGCTGCTCTGTATGGGGTGCCACGCCTGCTTTTCCTTGCTGCACAGGGCCCTTGGTTCTGCCTGACTACAATGGAGGATAGTAGTGGCTGCCTCAAGGAAGAGAAGTCACCTACCCTGAACACCTCAGGTAGGAGAAATAAAACACTAAGTAGAATGGAGACGAGGAAATCAAGATTTTAAAACTGTACTTAACTGCAGCTTCAGAATACAAAAGTTAAGTGTTTTCCCTTTAAAGAAACTTCAAAAAACAAAATTCCCAAAGGTCTTACATCCACAATAAGCCTGTAAATCTGAGCCCTGGACCTGTCCTTTGCACCTATAAATTGTGCTTCCTCCACCTCCAAGGAAGCAGCAGTATTGGTAGGCAGCAAATCTCAACTTCGAACATAGGTAGATGGCTTCCATTGTGAGCTGACAGTGAGAATAGGCGTCTTAGATCACTGGTCTCAAAGACACCCTGAAATACATCCAGTTCCAGTACACTGCCTACGCTTCACTCTTGAGTGTAATCTAAAACCTCCCATCTAATAAACCTTTCTCTTGCCTCTTAGTGAAGAGTCCTAAAAATTCTTTTCTCGCATCAGGAGTCAAGGAAACTAAACATTCTACAAGGGTGGGCTATTTCAGCCTCAGTGACCCAGATCCAGCTGGGTGAGACTTCTAGGTGCCTCACAGAACTGGGCCTTCACCCCAGACCATATCTATGCAGGGACAAGGGTTGGTAGCCTCACACATGAAGAGGGGAAGCAGAGCCCAAGGCCATGCAGTTGATGACCAGACCCAGGTGTGAGTCCAGGGTCATGGGGTTTCCGGTGTTCAGCACTGCTGGAGGCAGCTGTGGCTCAGGAAGGAAGTGGGGGGTTGGGGTTCAGAGCCACCTCTGGCCCAAGCCCTTCTGCCTACCCAAAGGACCCAGCTGGCCCGGAAACCAGGAGCGCTGGGTGCCGGCAGTGCCGTAGGGATGGTCCTTCCTGTAGTTCCTTTGCTTGCTCCTGGCTTCTTCCTCTAGCTAGCTGGGAATGGAAGGCCTTGGGACATCCTGGCTTTCTCAGGAGGGAAAAGGGGCTTACCTGAGAGTGTACAATGTGGGGGGCTCACCCCCACTCCCCCATGGCTGGAGAGGCTGCCTGTGTCCCCTGGAGGGGTTCGTTTCTAGCATAGAGCCCCTTCTGCCTCCCCAGTACCATTGTGTGGCTCTGGAGTCCACACCACACAGGCAGTACACCAGTGCTTTGTGAGGTTGGCATGTCCTCACCCCGCCCACTTGCGATCCAGTGCTGGGAGAGGGGACACTCACGTGGAGGCTCAATGACTTCACAGTCCTCTGCGCTGCATAGCCGGGAGCCCTCAGGCCTGGCCTCATGGCTGCACTGGTTGCTGTCTTCCTCACGAAGTCCTGTCCGCACATTGACGCACTTGACCAGGCGCCGCTGGACGCCTCCTCTACAGGGTGTTGAGCACTACACAAGATGAAGAGGAGAGTCCTGGTGGCCACACCCACAGTGGGAATGGTGTTTCTCAGGCAGTGCCCTGGCCCTAGCAGCCTCCATTGGGTTGGGGGGCATGACCAGCAGGATCCACTGTCATGCAGGGGAAATGGGCAATGCAGTGAGCACCCCATACAATCCTGCCTGAGGTTTGGCAGAGTACCCAGATATCTGGGTAGGAACCATGGTGTCCCCAGACAGAAAAGGGGAGCAGAAAAGGCTGGAAGTTTCTCAGTCAGCACTGCCCCCCCCCCTCCCCGAATTGGGCATTTTCTTATCAGCTGGGGACTGGTGGTGTGAAAAGCTCTGAGAGCAAGTTTTATCTGTGCTGACTTGGATGGGCCTTATGCTTAATTGTGCAGCTTTATTTATGGATCCCAGTCCTGCCCTCCCATGCCATCCCCGTTTTTAAGATGGGACAAGTATAGTCCAGCAAAGCAAAGCCACCTACCAGTCACTCACCAGTTTCTGGGGCCTAGATTTGAGTGCACGCCCTGCTACATTCAGGGGCTGGTTCAGGGGCAAATCTGAGATTCCTAAACCTCTAGGCACCAGACCAGTCTGGCAGGGAGGAGTCCTGCCCACCATGGGCCCCCTCTCTGTCCCCTTGTCCCATTGTATCTGGCCCAGGAGCTTCACTTGCTGTTGCTTTGCCCCTCTTCTTGGCATCACTGACCCTCTTCTGGGTCTCAACCCAAATCTTCCTCCTCCCAGGCTTCCCTGGTGTCCTGGCACCCAGCCATTCCATACCCTCTTTGTTCTTCCAGCTCACCTGGCCCCATGGCCCCACCACCCACTGTGTGCAAGGGTGGGTGTTGCAGGGCTGAGTGGCATTGGGTCTCAGTGCCTCTTCACAGAGACCTGGCTCTGGGCAAGTCACCAGACGCTGCTGCTCACCACCGCCACAGACTTCAGAGCACTGGGAGGGAGGAGAGGTGTAAGCATGGCGGTGAGCCTGGCCAGGTCTTTGGAACGACCAGGTCCACCCCAGATGCCCCTTCACCTCTCTCCAGGAGGAGGTGTACCAGCTGAGGCAGGGCCGGGTCCCGCAGGGCTGGCGAGTGGGTGGTTTGGTGGGCCCAGGCTGGCAGTGGAATGGCCGCAGTGGCCGATGATCCTGTGTGTCCACACAGTGCACGTCTCGCACTGCAGAGCCACCGCCACAGCTGCGGGAACACTGAGGGACAGGGACATGTGTGATACAAGCACATGTACACGCTTTTAACCTGGGGCATACCCCACACATGTAATCCTGGAGCCCAGGGACATGTGTGGATACACCCTACATGCACACACATGTTGATTATCCAGGCCCCAGGGGCTGGTATGTGGGTGCATCGACCCTATATGCATGCACACACTTATTAACCTGCGGATTGCGGACCTGTGGTTGTACCCCATCTGCATGCATGTGGTTATAACCCAGAGGTCCAGTGATGTGTGTGACACACCCCATGTATATGCACACACAGCCTAGAGATATAGGATTACATGTGTAGATCTACCCATGCACACATAGTTCTGGGGACATCCCTGTGTGTGACTAAGTACATGTATATGCTTATAACCCAGGGATGTGTGTATGGACTTTCCCTATAAGCATACACACATTTATAACCCACAGACCCAGAGATACTGCCCATATGCATGTACACACAACCCACATGCGTGAATGAACCTCATCAGCATTCACACGTATCCCAGGGGCCCCAGGACACGTGTGCGAATGCAACCCATATGCACACACTTATAACTCGTGAGAATGTAGCTGGATAGACATTGGACCCCATCCCCATAAAAGCATGAGACAAAAGGGGAAGCTGGAAGTAGCCTTCCTTGTGCAATAGGTGAAAGACCAGGGGCTGCCACAGGATGAAGCAGATGGAGAAGAGGGCAAAGGAGAAATCCAGAGAGGCTGAAAGTAGAAGAAAGGAGCTGCCCATGGGAGCAAGGGCTGGGCTGAAGAGGTTCCAAATACATAAGCAGTGAAACAGCGCACAGACGGATATGTGGAGCTCCTGCAGGCTGCTCTTGAATTCTGGTCCTGGGATGCAGGGGCTCCATCCTACACCTGGGGCTGTGCCCTGCCTTCCCTCTGACACACCTTACTCCAGTTGCCTGTGTACCAGGCAGCACAGGGCCGCATGTGACAGTGGCGGGCAGGCTGGGGCCGTCCAGCAGGGGCACAGTCCTCGTCCCGGCCAGAGCTGCAGTACACAGCCCTCCAGACAGCACCCAGGCCACAGGTGGTGGAGCACTGTGGACACACAGGACACACACATCAGGATGGACCTACCTGGTGAAGCTGCCTCTGCATTGCTAGGGCCCCTCTCTCCCTCATCTGAACATTGAGTCCCAGGGAGATGGTGAGAAAGAGGTGGAATGCTGCCACCCACTCTGCCCATGAAGGACCTGCAGGGACACCACCCCACCACCCTGCTGACAGGGCTTGTTGCTATCAGTCTCTAGGAAAGTAGATCCGGCTACTGGTCCTGCCAGTTCACTTGCTAGAAATCCCAGACAAAGCCAGCTCTTCGTCCCAGCCTGTGCATCCCTCTCCAAGGCTGGGCTCCCTGAATACAGGCCCATTTCTCTTGCAGTGTCAATCTGGGGACCTGCGAGCATGTCCAGGCCAGTTCTTTCCTATCCCCTGTGGGTTCCTGACAAAGCAGTGGAGCCACTGAGGGGACTGCTGGTGGCAAATCTGAGCAGCCCCAAAGGGACCCATGTGCAGAGTCCCACTCCTACACCATAGCTGGAGGTGAGCTCCTATCCCCAAGGGCATGCAAGCCTGCAATTCTTGGTTCTGCTGCTGCCATCCCCACAGCCCCATGGCGAATGGGTCTCTGGGGACTTAAGAAACAGGTAGATGGGGTCCTCCTCTCCGTCACTGCTCAGAGGGGAAACAGGCCTCATAGGGCAACTGGTAGGTTGCAGGGAGCAGCACATGCACTGCCCCAGGCTGGTGCCTCAGGCCACCTCCACCTGCTGTGGGATCTCTATCCCCCTGGGAGCAGATGACCAGGAACCCAGCCAGGAACCTAGCCCAGTCCTGCACCACTTACCTGGCTCCAGTTTCCCACTTGCCAGCTGGCATTCCTGGTGGGAGGGTCTGTAGGGCGGCCCTCCTCAGCCATCAGAGGGACAGTTCCTATGACTGTCACGGGGCTGTCCTGGTCCCAGTTCCTGGGCACAGGGGAGGTGGGAAGAGGAGACGGAACAGCCACCCCTGCAGTGGGCCACATCTTGCTGTGTGGGTCCGTCTCGGGTGCAGGGTCCCAGGACATGGTCCTTGTCCACAGCAGTACCATGTCAGGATCAGGAAAGATAGGAGTGGGGTGGACAGGAGGCCAAGGGGGCTGCATGGGTCTGGGGCCTTGGGGCAGGTGGGGTGCTCTGCGACCTGCAGTCTCCTCACTGTCCTGGGAGATGTCATTGGCCCCATCCCACTGTGGAGGGAGTGGCCAGGTCTTACTGTCCTCTCTCATTGGGAGCTCATTGGGGCTCGCAGGAGCAGGAGTCTCTGTGCTTTTGACTGAAATAGGGAGCCCCAAGTCAGGGGCACCCTTGAGGACATCTTCAGGCAGGGAAGGGACTGCTGGGTTCTTGGGGAGCTGCTGCAAGGGAGGGGGTTGGCTAGCTCCCTGATCTTCCCCCTCCTTGGCTCTGGGGGGCTCCATGGGGTACTTAGCAGGGCTGCTCTGAGTCGGGGACATTGGTGGTTCTGTGCCCACTGGGTCTGGGCTGGGCTCCTTAAGTGTGCCATAAGATAGGTCCTCATGAAAGGTGATGAAGTTGTAGTCATAGTAGAAGTCATCTACCCACTGGGGCCCAGGTGGGTTCAGGTCCTCGATGTGATTGCTGATGCTGTCCGACTCAGGTGTCGAGTTTGGCAGGGGCCGTGTGGCCAGGGAATCTGAGATGAAGTCAACCTCATTGAAGAGCTCAGGGCTGGAGGCGCCACTGCCAGAGGCCTCAGGGGCCAGAAAATTCAGGCAGGGCTGCAGGGTGCAGGGGGCCTTGGTTGCTGGCCGGTTGGCCTCATCACAGGGGAGGCCCGTATCATTGGTACAGACAGTAATTCGCTGCTGAGTGCCATTTCCGCATGTCACCGAGCACTGCAGGGAGGCCACAGTAAGGCTTAGGCCAGCAAAAGGCACAGAGGACATGGGCACAGTGGGTGCCACACTGCCCACTGTGGGTGCCTGAGGCTTAAGGGCAGGTGCACAACACTGAGTGCCCAGGCTCCTCCTCACAAGCCCCAGGCAATGAGGGTCCTCATGGGCTCTTTACCTCCCATCCAGGCCAGGGTGCCTCCCACCCCATACTCACCTGAGACCAGTTGCCCACAGCCCAGGTGGCTGGGCAGGGCACATTGGGGTTACAGGGGGTTTCAGCTGGGGGCCGGGGAAGGTGCCCACAGGCTGACAAGTCCAGGGCACTCTGCTCCTCCATCCCCACGCTCTGGAGGCAGAGCACGGCCCGGCGGGAGATGCCCTTGGACCCACAGGAGTGGGAGCAGTGCTGCCACTCCCCAGTCCACCATCTGTGAGGGAACAGGGTGGCATCAGCATGCCACAGGATGGCCAGGTTGGGGTCCTGGGCCTCAGTATCCAGGGGATGAGTTCCTAGAGCTCCAAGCCTGAAGCCCAGCTACAAGATATGGCCCTTTCATCCCTGTTGACTTCCCCAGTGGACCTGTGAGAGGCCTAAAGCCTCTTTCCACATCTGGGGCCCCAAAGGAGTGACTGGTGCCAGGCCTGGCTGCCCAGTACCACCCAAAGCTCAGGATTAGGGACAACAGGGGCACCAGTCATGATCCTGGGTCCTCTCTCCATGGGTCAGGACAGCAGGAGCTGGTGGGCAGCTCACCGGGCTGGGCAGGGCTCCTCGTTGCAGGTCCTGTGGTTGTCATCAGGCCGGGTCAGGGGGTCACAGTGTCTCTCGTCCACAAGCTCTGCCTGCTGCTCTGCACAGTACACGATCTGCCTCTGTGTGCCTGGGGATTCACAGAGGTAGGCCCCTGCCCAGGTTACTCCTGCACCCCAAGGCCAGGCACCTCTAGAACAGGGCCTGCCTGTGTTGGGATGGGGACCTCCCTCCCTCCTCACCCTCCACTGCAGCTTCCTGCAGGATGCCTTGGGTAGGCAGTAGATGGATTGTGGAGGGTTCTGTGTGGACACCTGCCTCTTGGGTGAGGCCCAGGTGCTCATTTGTGTGATGGAAGCCAGTGTGCAATCCCCCTGAAGCGTGTGTGAAGGTTGTGTGTGGCTGCAGTACAGGTTTAGCCAGCACCAGCAGGTGCCTTCCCCATCCCACCTGTGCCGCAGGTGGCCGTACACTCGCTCCAGGGCCCATGATGCCAGGAGAACTCGGGCAGTGGCACTGCACTGAGCTTCTTGGTTTCTCTGTGGACTGTGTACTCGTAGCGCACTCCAGGGTTATGCTCCTGGAACAGCAGCTGGAGCGAGTGGGGGAGCCCTGTGAGCACATGGGGTCCCTTCCATCTGCCAACTGGGAGTACTTCCCGGGGCCACTTTAATGCTGGGGAAACTAAGGCATTAGGAGTGTAGCAGGGCCCTGCCTAGACCAGACTCATTCCCCAGGACCACACCCTGTTGTGTAGGAGGTTCTACCTCTGCACCCCCTCCTAGGCCCCAAGATGCAGCACCTGGATCCAGACAGGCTCTCTGGTGGGGCCCGGGGATGTGAGGTTCTCCCGGTTGCCTGTGCGGGTGTAGGTGAAAGTGGTGCCCGCCACATGGTAGTCCCCATTCCACTGGATGGTCCAGCCACCATTGAGGAAGTACTTGTCTGGGTCCTCACTGCTGCGCAGGGCCAGGAAGTTGGCAGCGTCGGCCACCTCCTCAACGTGGATATCGCGTGCGCCCATGGGAATCAGCCCCACGTCTATGTACCCTGTTGGTCAGAGGTGTGCACAGGCCCCCGGGTAGGAGGCAGGTTGCCCTGGTCTTTCACTGGAACCCACCTCAGGTTTAAGCTCCCCAAAGGCAGATGTAATCAGGTTTATCCCGTGCCATCAGTCTCCCAATGCCCAAAGACCCTGCCTCGGTGGCTCACACCCATCACCCTCTCCTGGGGACCTCAATTAGTCTGACGCTCAGCTGGGTCCGCCTCCTGCATTCCCACCCTGCAAAGCCTTCCAAAATTCCGTGACACCTGGGACTTCCTCCCAGTACAGCCCCCACCTCCCCAAAAGGCTGCTGCTTTTTGACTAACGAGACCCTTGCAGCTGGATGACTCTAAGGACCCAACAGTGTAAGCTCTGGGAGAGAAGCCTGTCACAGGACACCATCATCACTGCCACTTTATAGGTGCAGAGCCTGGGGCATCAGAAGTTAGGCAGCTTATACAACGGTGCTGCTGGAATATGAAGCAGGAACAGGGGCTGTGTAGTAACCACCAGGCCATGCTGGCCCTCTAGGAAGAAAGCTAATAAGCTCCAGGCCTGGCATTCAAGGTCTTAAGCCAGCCTGCCTGCCTGGCCCTGGGAAGGGCACACTTGCTCTTGCCCTAGGCTTTGAACAATTTCCCCTCTGCCCTCATTACCACATCTGGGTTCCTCCTCATTCAGCTGTGTCCACCTCCTGCAGGAAGTCCTCCCTGCACACCCAGGGCAGGACCTGAGATCCCTCAGCCTGCTGAATATCCTCACACCAAGCTGTCACAGTGAAGGCTGTCACCCTGTCAGACTGTGAGCACCCCCTCACCTCCCACTCACATTTAAGCATTATGGCCCCGGGGTGAGGGTACGGAGCTGGGGAGGCCTACATCTCTGCATAAGTAAATGGCAGCCTCTACTGGAGGGACCAGGACCAGGGTCATCTCCAGGATTGGCTGGCCAGTTGGCCTGGGCTCCCTGGGATAGGAAGACCCTGAGGACAGGTCATTGCCCCCTCCAGTTTGGGGGATCAAAGAGGCTGAGACTGGGGCCAGGAGAAGAAGAGAGGCCCCCAGGTCAAGTGCAACCCCCACAGTGGTCCCCTCCATACCTTGGCCCTCAGCCTCCTCAAAGATGCCACTCACGGTGTGGCAGGTGGAGCCATTGCCACGGCACACTCCGCAGCGGTCTTCCATGGCACCTGAGTCAATCTCGAAGTCACAGCCCACACTCTGCAACAGGGAGTGGGAGCCAAAGCCTTGGCGCTGGGTGCTGATCCTCTTTAAGAACTTTGCCCAATGTGCCATCTGACCCCAGAGGAACTCCTTTCCTCTGAGCTTGTTTCATGGGATGGGGATCAGTCCATGCCTCAGGGGCACATGGTGAACCTTAGGTGGCGGAGACGGGGAGCGGGTACATGGGCTCCTGAGCAGGCACATTGCTTTCCAAGACTCACTGTCAGGAGCACTGGCCCAGCAGCAGCAGCTGGCCTCCTCTGGGCTCAGGCCTCCACAGAGTGAAAGAAGCAGGGGCAAGAGGTGGCTGGGACCAGAATGAGACTAGAAAATGTTACAACACTGAGTGCTTCCTCTGCCCGCTCAGAACCCTGTGCCGCCTGTACTACCTTGTAACCCTTCCCACAGTGGAGGAAACTGCTGCCTGGGCTCCTCTAGCCAGCAAGGGCAGGGGGTTGGGGGAATGCTGCCTGGGGTCCAGTTCCTGGCTGGGGCTGTGCTGGGCTGACTGCTGCAGGGCAGGCAGTTGCAAGCCCAGGTTGGGAGGCCAGAGAGAGGCTGACTTGGGGGGTTTCTGCAGTCACGGAGTAATGGGGGTTTTTGCCTTTGAGGTCATAAATACAGAGGCTTGGAAGCCCAAGAGTGCAGTCTGGGGTAAATGGGAGCCAGAAGGAACTCAGAGGAGAAGCTGGTGCTCTCCAAGGGGCTGAGACCAGTGGTGCTGGGTGCTGAAGTTGATGTCCATGCACACCTTACAGATTCCATTGATGCAGAGGTCACGGATGGTCTGGTCCTGATAGCAGGGAGTGCCATCGACCACGGCGTCCCGCAGCTTCTCAGAAAAGTGCTCAGTGGAAGGACGGCAGTTCAGCTCACAGGGGTTCCCTGGAGAAGGGGGGACTCTTCGGGACAGGGTCACGAGCCTTCAAGGAAGACCCATCCACAACATGCAGCTATGGTGCTGGGAGCTCTGGGTGGACAGGTGGCCACATGTGGTGCCAGGAGGGGACCTGGGGATGTGGCCCTGGGGACAGCAGAGGTGATGACTGGGCTGTCTGCATCACTGAGGAACTGAGACCCACAAGTACCTTGCCCTAGGGCCTCAGTGTCTCCAGGGTGAAAGACTTACCATAGTCAAACACGGGTACCCATGTGTGCAGTTGGCCTTTATAGGGCTTGGAGTTGAAGTGGCTGCACTGGACATGGCGGAAGGAAGGCTGGCCGGGTGGACAGGCCTGCAGATTGCAGAGGCGTATGCGCCTGCGCTCGCCCAAGCAGAACCTGCCCTTGTACTTGGGCCTGTGGGGAACAGACAGGCCATGCTTAGGGTCCTGCAGTGCTGACCCCACCTTCTGGGCCAGGGAACTGCTGTCTCCACCTGTTGGTGAGGACCCAGGAAAGGAGGTGGCAGGATGCCTGGGCTCTGGGTCTTGGCTTGGGGGTGGGGCTGGGGCATAGTGGACATGGCTGGCACCTGGCCCGTTCTGAGTCTGCAGCCTAGGGTGAGTGGGGCCAGGAAGAACCCAGTGGAGGAGCTGGCCTTGTAGAAATGCCCATCTCCACCTCTAGGCTAGGGTCCAGCCCACACCAGCAGGGGTGGGGACACGGCAGGGTGTGGCTGCAGGAGGGGGTTGAATCTCACTGCCCCAGCTGCCATGTTGCTGGGCCTGTGCCACTGGCTTCTCATTGCCCTCTTTAGGGGGAACAGTCTAAAGGTGGGGAGGGGCCCACCTCAGACCCACAGGGCAATGCTGGTGCACTGAGGGTGCCCGCTGAGTGCTCACCACAGAGTGACTGCACCCATGTGGCCTATGGCATTCACCCCGAGAGCTGTATTATACCAGGTGGGCACAGCCAGGGAAACTGAGGCCTGGAGAAGGCCCTCTAACATGAGGTGGAGTGGACTTGAGCCTTGGTCTCTCTGAGGTCTGGTGGCCAAACACTGACCACTGTCCTCTTTGGCTTCCCTCCACAGCCAGGTGCTCCTGTGGCCTCTGATGCATCTCCCCAGTTTCTCAGCAGTAGGGTCACTACCAGGACCCTACTGTCAGCCCCTAGAGTCTGCCCCGTCCTTTGCCCCCAGATATCTGTGACCCCACTCACTCAGGCTGTGTGCACCACCGTTCAGCACTCTGCACACCCATGCCACAGCTCCGAGAGCAGACAGACCAGGCGCTCCAGTTGGACCAGCCGCCATCCACCGGCTCGGGCCGGAAACCCATAGGGACGCAGTCCCCATTGAAACACCACTGCCAAGACAGATGGGGAAAAAGTCACCCCCCCACACCTATCAGTCATCCTCACCCTAGTGAGAATAAAGTAAGTAGACAGTGGAGAGAAACGAAAAGTGTAAGAGAGGCCTCCATGGTTGCACATGCTCCAGGGCCCAGGGTCAGGCTGGGAGAAGGATGAGACAGGGCCTGCTGTGACTCTAAGTGCAATAGGATCATGGCATCAGGCCCAGTTCCTAAGGCCCCTGTCTTACAGGGCTAGGGGTCTGTAGAGTCGGAGTAACACCAGAACAGGAGCCCAGTGAGTCAGCCCTCCCCTTAGAGCTGGGGTGGGAGCATCCCCTACCTTGCCAGGCCCACACTTGGTGCCATCCACAGCAGGGTCCAACTTGGAGTGACAGGTCATCCCCACGGAGCACCAGAGTGTGTGGCAGACGTTCTGTGGGGAGGAAGCATGGTCACACCCTCACTCCTGCCCCAGGGCTACCATGCATTTGCCTCCCTCGCCGTCCCCAGGGGTCCCTTGTCCACTGCTGGCACATCATGGGGGTCTGCACTGTGAAGGCAGAGGTGCCTTTTCTTCCTTGTCTCCCCACATCTTAGCTCTGCCTGTCCTTTGCGGGGGAACTTGGGGAAGCCAGGGTTCTGTCATAAACTGTGGCTAAGACATCACCCAGCACAAAGCCAGTGGGAAGAGGCTGAGGGAGGTGCCCAGGCCCACAGTGTGAGGACAGTCAGCTCAGCACCCATGCCCAGGCCCCTCCTGTGGGCAGCTGACTGGGGTGCTCCAAGGTCGGGGACAAGCTGGGCTTCTCCCAGGCTGGTGGTTCCCAACTGCTGAAGACCATCTCTGCATCCTCCTGTCTCCTACCACACTCACATCCACACCCTCGCAGAAAATGGAGTTGGCACCATACTGGAGGCGGCACTGGTGGTCTACGTCGTACAGGACCCCGGGCGGCACGGAGGGGAAGTCGATGACGTCGGTGGTTGGAGAGTCATCCAGGCACAAGCCCCACCCACGGCTAGAGGTGGGACAGGAGGAAGGCTGAGGGGTTACTGGCCCAGGGAAAGGGAGACAACACATGGGGCTGGGAGGGCAGGTGTGGAGTTGTTACCCAAAGCACTTGTTCTTGTGGGTTCTCCTCAGGCTGCAGCCCCAAACCCCAGGGTGGGCCTGCTGAGCTCCTGCATCCCCACCCCTCGCTTTGCTCCTGGACCTGGGGGGTGAGGGTCTGGAGAGCATCACAGCAGGGCTGGCAAACAGGGCTTGAGCTCATCTAGGGAAGGCTGGGTCCCCCTGTCCTGCAGCTGGGCCACCTGCCTACTTCCCCACTGTGGGGTGGTTCTCCTGCCTCTGTTCCTCCAGCCAGTTTCCCTGATAGCAGCTTGTGCTCGTCACACATCCCCACTGTGGCAGAGCTGGGGATATGGCTTCCCTGATGCCACAGCAGGCAGGGAGGTCTGGAGGGATGGTGGCAGCCAGGCCTTTCTGGGAACCATACAGATGTTGAGTGCTGGAGGCCGCAAGGCAGCTAGGATGCAGGGCCCCTGGCTGGGCAGGGTCAGGAGGCAGAAGCCTTCCAATCATCCAGTCTAGCAGGCCCAAGTCAGGCAGTGCCAGGCCAGAGAGAGGGCAGGGTTAGTGCATTCTGGGCCTGGCCTGAGAGAGGAGGAGGAGGAGAGCCCATAGGATGTGATGAGGCTGTGGAGGAGGCTAGGGTCAAGAAACAAGGTCAAACTGACCACGGTGGTATATGCCTCCCATCCTAATTTATTTGGGAGGCTGAGACAGGAGGTTCACAAATTTGAGATCAGCCTGGGTAAAATAAAGGAGGGCTGGGAATGTAGCTCAGTGGTGAGTGCTTGCCTGACATGAGTGATGCCCTGTGTTCCATCCCCAAAGCTGCAGAAAACAAGTAAGCAAACAACAATAAAAGAAAGAAAGAAAACAAAAAACAAAAAGAAAGGAAAGAAAGGGAAGGAGAATTGGAGAAATGGAGAGAGGAAGAAAAGAGGGAGGAAGGGAGGAAGGAAGAAAACAAGGTCAGTGTCATCCCTGGCGGGGACGGTGGACTCAAACCCAGGGATCGTTGAGTTCAGAGGATGAAGACACAGGCCAGGGTGGTGGATGGTCTGTGGGTCCCAGTCCGGGGCTGACAAGAGGCCCCAGGCTGCATGAGTGCAGTGAACAAATCCCTGGAGACCTCATTGCTGCCAGGGACCTTTTAAATGGGCACAGGCTGGCCAGCTGCTGTGGGACACACCTGTGCCCTGGCCTGTGTACTTGGCACATGCTGTCTTGGCACCTCACAACCGGTCAGACTATGCCAGGGTCATCTCTTGATGACATCGGGCTCAGCATGGTCAATGGCCTGCCTGGCTGCTGGGCCCATGCCATCCCCTGCTGGGGCTGAGACCTTCAAACACTTCACTCAAAACACCAGATAACAACCACTGCAGGGAGGCCTGCTGAGGACAAGGACGTGTCCCCAGGTCCTTGCTAAGCCTGTGGGCTCCCTGGCAGTACACTGGGACAGAGGGGCTGCTAGAAGTAGTGGGGCAGCCTGGTCTGGGCACCCTTCTTCCCTCCAGCATATTGGGACTATGGGGGGCACCCCTGTCCTGTGATGGACATCTGCCAGCTGCCCATCCAGCTCCAGTACCATTTCCTGGCTGGGACCCAGTGCCAAGTAGCTGTGCTGTGTGTGAGAAGTTGGGGGTCGTGACCACCCCCACAGGACCAAGTTCCAGAGTCAGGGCCACATACAGGCTCAGGGGTGGTCTGGGGAGCGAGGCGCTCTCCTCTGCCTGGCTGTGGATCCGGTGGTCTGGAGCCACCCCATGTCCTCATTGATGGGAGGCCTGACCCAAGCCCTGGAGTATAAATAGCAGTGTCTACTTGGGAAGTCACACGATGGCCGGCGGCCAGCCCTTCCTTCCTCTGGCTGGCTCCTTGCCATTTTCCATACTACAACACACACCCAGGTCCCCAGGACTGTTAGCCTCCCCTTGGCTCCTTGTTCTGATGACAGTGGGGCAGGGTTAGAGTGGACACTGCAGGGACCCTTGGGATGGTGCAGAGTTGTCCACTCCTTGGGGACAGACTTCATGCTCTTGGGCTAGTCCCAGGAGACGTTCAGGATATGGCACAAGACAGCTTACAGGGCAAGCTACCCTCCTGTCATCTTAACTGACATGACCTCTCCCCAGGGGCCCCAAAGCATTTCTCAGTCTGAAGAGGCTCCTGGGTTTTTCAGGCCAGAAGACTGGGACTGGCCTGGGGAGCCAGCAGCAAAGACTCTTCACCTGCCCAGCTCTCATGTCCACCTTTGCATGGGCCTTGAGCCCCACCAAGAGTTTCCTTATCCCTAACTGGCCACCAGAAGGCAACTCCAAGGCTCCTGACCCCAGAGGAGGCTTGTGTCCCTCTCTGTCTTCCTAGATACCCACAAGGACTGTCTGCCATGGCACTGGTTTCCCCTGTGGATGGTGACGACTGCAGACAGGCATCTTGTCTGTGTCCTTTACCACTGTCCTCTGATGTGGCCTTGGGGCCATGGTGACTATGACAAGGCAGGGTGAGAGCATGGATTCATCACGTCTGGGTTCAAGCAGATAGTAAGCAGCCATCTATCTGCAGCCAGCCTGAGGTGCTGGGTCCCTTGGGAAGGTGAGAGGGCTGCATACTCCATACCCTCAGGCCCTGGCAATGCTGCCTGACTCACTCATTAAACCCCCCACCTTTTTTTAGGGGGCCTGGTTCCTGTTCTACCCCTAGAAAGATTACTGAAAGTTCTGCTCTCCCCTGATGTCACTGTGACTGTCTGAATACACTCTCTTCCTTCCCCTTGCTGCCTGATCCCTTGGTGACAGAGCTGGGGGGATAGTGCCTCCCTCCAGTGTATCCCTTGATCCTAGGGCAAGCATCTCCATTTTTCAGCCTTCCTCTGGTTCTTCCCAGTGCTGGGCTTCCAGGGCTGGCTCAGGCAGCTTTCCCTCCCACCCTCGCCCAGGCCCCGAGCCAAGTTTGTTATGCATTCCAGCAGTGACCACAGACAAGAGACTTCCCTGTGTGTCTGTCTGTCCCACAGCCAAGGTGCTGGGTGGCACTCTGGGTGAGGCAGCTGGGAACAAGCCCTAGGGGTGTTTGGGAGGTGCCTACTCTTATGATATTCCAACAATTCTCTCATTCTCTGCCTGCTCTGGTGGAGGAGACATGTTCTCTTCCCCATCCCAGGCCACAGATCTATCACTTGGAAAAAGTAGAAAAATAACAACATTAACTGCAGCACTGTGTATGGCAGGTTTACTGTGTGGCAGGCACTGTGCTAAACACTTGGCCAGTTTCCTCATCTGATGCTCAAGCAAAGGTACGAGGCAATCCCATCATTATCCCATTTTTTGAAGCTTAAGGGATAATGTAAGGTGTCTGCTAACAAGGGTAGGAGTCTGGGCCACGGTCCAGGTTTTTAACCGCCAAATTAAACTCTGCTTCCCTTCCAAGCCCACGAGTTAGCAGTCCCTCTCCTCCTGAGGCCAGCGTCCTTACTCTGGCCTCCCTTGTGCAACAGGCAGTGGGAGTACGGGAGAACCATGGCACACTGAGCAGACGATGTCCTCTGCTCCCTTCTGAAGGCCTGCTAGGTGACATCCAAGGATCAAGCAAGGGATAAATCCACATGGGCAAAGGGCAAGAGAGGTGGCAGTGGCAACAAGACTCTGATGTCTAGGAAGCAGAGTCAAGCAGTTGCCGATTTGCAAGTGGGGACAGTAGACAGCCACGTGCCTTTGGGGACAAACCACAGAGAAGTGAGGCAATGGAAGGGTCAGCACCTGGAGAGCGTAGAAACCCAGCCGGGAGTTTTCAGGAACCAGAGCCTTCCCAAGCCTGCGTGGCCAGATGACTGGCACCGTTCCACCCCGTGGGTTCATCTTCCGGAGGGAAGATGAACTGGGAAGCTCCAGGAATGACAGAGACAGATGGAGGCAAAGGGACCTACAGAGAAAGGGGACAGTGACACTCCACAAGGCAGGGTGGGACGCCACCAGACCCTTCCTTCTTTGGATGCTGGATGCTGCACCAGACGTGGTGCTTTTCCAGGAAAAGGCAGGGCAGCTCTCTGGGACATGGAACCCCCAGAACAAGGACTGTGGACACCCACAGTGGAGGAGAGCGCCCAGAAAGAGGCCAGACAGTCACTCATCAGGGGCTTCTTTGCGACCCCTCCAGACATGATAGAAAAGAAAAGGGTTTCAGAGAGCATAAGAAAAACATAACAGTCATATAAATGAAAACCTCAGAAAGGAAAGAGAAGATATTTTACTCATAAACTAAGAGTACGATAAAAGAATAGGATAAGTTCTACAAGTGAAGAAAACATTATAAAAGCATCCAAAATGTAATAGAAGGGTAAGGTGAAGATAATGCATCCCAGAAAACAGAGACAGAAACCAAAAATCAACGACAAAAAGAAAACAAAATCCTAGACAATGAGAAAGGAAACAGCTGTATATTAAGGGTTCCACAAAGAATAAAATAGAAAAGAGAAGGCTGTTAAATAAATAAAGTGGTGCCTTAGGTCATGAATTCGGTTATCTCCACAATTCTGGTCACAAACCAAACTGGCAGAGAACTGAATCAAATTTTCTTATAAGGTCAACATTGAACCTAAGCACTGAATTTGATTTGGTTCCAGTCCAATTTGGTTTGTGACCAGAATGGGAAAAGAATCTAGTTCATGAATCGAGGTACCACTATAATAAAAGAATATTTCAAGCACTAAAGGACACAAGTTTCTATATTAAAAGGACCAAATGAGTGTCATTCAAAATAAAAACAGACTAATACATATAACCATGACATTTAAAAAATGAGGGTGAGAGGGAGGGAGGGAGGGAGGGAGAAATAGAAGGACAGAGGGAGAAAGACTCCTAAAAGTTTCCAAACTTAGCAGGATGGTGGTAGGTGCCTATAATGCTAGCAATAGGGAAGCTGAGGTAGGTGGATCACTACCAGTTGGGTTAAGGCTGAACTACTAGTGAGACTGTCTCAAAAACAAACAAACAAACAAACAAACAAACAGTTTTTAGTCTTAAAAATGTCGCATTCAAAATCTTGACGGCAATGCTGGGTACTACAGAACAATAATAAGCACCTTCCATATCATGAGGGGGAGTGACCCCTAACATAGAAGTTGATGTCAAATCAAACTACTGGGCAGATGCGTGGAAAGAATAAAGATATTTTCAGACAGGCAAACCATTTGTCTCTGTGTTCTCTCTTTCAGAAAGGTACTTGAGGATGTGCACCACCAAAACAAACTAAAAAGTACCCTTCTTCCAAAGCAGTGTGGTATCCAGCAAACACAAGAACCTCCTAAAACAATTTTAAAGTAGGCCTCCAACTTCCAGTCTAGGGTGTGGTGGTGCACGCCTGTAATCCCAGTATTTGGGAGGCTGAGTCAGGAGAATCCCTTAAGTTGAAGGCCAGCCTGAACTACCTAGCAAGACCGTGATTTTTTTTTTTTTTTAAGAAAAGAACAAAAGGACCTAGTCTAGCCTAAATGGCACAGAGAAATTGAGAGGAAAGTATGAGATGACCTGGTAGGGATTACTTTCCAAAAATTACATTAAGACATATTTTACAGAACTGTTAGAGGATGTGGGAGACAAAATGGCCAAAGATTTAGACAAATAAAAAACTCATTTTTAAAAATAAATGTCACCTTGTTATAGTGTTTGGTTCAGCCAAAAAGACTGACATGGCTGGGGCTTTAACTCAGTGGTGTAAGTACCTGCCTGGCAAATGCAAAGTCGTGAGTTTGATCCCAAGTATTAAAAAAAAAAAAAAAGACTGACATAATGAAGAAAGTTAGAAAGAACTTAATCAAAAATGTTGGGATACTTTTGGCACTATTTTTGGCTTTTCTTGTCTAATTATTTGTTTGAAGCAGGAGGACCTGGAATACTTATACTTGGCAAGGCCTTTCGACAGGAACTACCTTAATCAAAAAATTGGGATAGGTGGGGTGAAGGGCAAATGAGTACGCAGGAAGTGATGTAAGGGCAAACCCCAGCGCTTCTGGTAAGATCTAAACTAAAAACACCGGATCTGGTCGACAGAGGGTTTCAAGAAACATGAAATACAGGGAAAAACAAACAGAGGAGTTAAGATTGCAAGAGGTTGTCTACAGAAACAGTGAGGAGGAAAGGGAAGGCTGGAAAAGCTGGCTGGGAAATGAGGAGGACCTGTTAGGGATAAGATCCAGGGACAGTGTCAGATACGTTTCAGGACCCCATATGTGGAATTTCTCATGGGCTTCCCCGAGTTGTGGATGGCACACAATAGACCAGGTGCGTGAGGAGACCACATGACTACTCGTGGTAGCTCAATTTGTGTCTCCTGGACACAGGGTGCATTTTTATCTTTGCTTTTTATCTTTTTCTGTCTTTGTTCAGTCCAAGTTTACACGACAGGGCTAGTTTTTCCCTTATTCTATTCACCCCTCACTTTTCAAATAAACTTTTGGCACTATTTTTGGCTTTTCTTGTCTAATTCTTTGTTTGAAGCAGGAGGACCTGGACTACTTATACTTGGCAAGGCATTTCAACAGGAACTACCGTGAGGCTCAAATTGGACCTGACTTTCCCAGCCCCCAGCCTCCTTATCCACAGAAGCACTGTCCTCTGCAGGGAACTCAGCTTAGCACCCAAGGCTGTCATCAGCAAGCACAGGATGTTGTAGAAGAGATAAGATAGGAGGAGGAATTTTGCAGGTTTGGGGACATCTGGAGACATCTGAAAATTTACACTGGCCACTTCAAGGACTTTGCCCACTGAGATGTAAGTCTGCCAGAGAACTTTAACCACAGATATTTACTAAATCTTCCCACCTGTTTTCTTTCCATCCATATAAAAGGGATACACGTCTCTTTGTTCAGTATAGGTGGTCTTTTGTTGCTCTCTGCCTGTCTGCACCCGGACACAATAAATTCTGTGCCATGCTGCCTTTACACAAGCCTGGTGGTCTCTGCTGGCTTATCCCAACTACCCCCATATATTATACTGTCTGACAACATTTTGGCATAGCCAGCCAGGAGCTAACATTTTGGTCAAACTAGCCAGAGATAACATTTTGGTGTGGCTAGCCATGATAGTAAGGGTTAGGTACTGGAGACCAAGGTAAGGCCCACGTGGGGCACAAGTTTTGCTTCTCTCCATGAGGCTTTTTTTTTTCTTTTCTCTTTTCTTCTTCTGTACTTTCCCTTACTCTCTCCCTTAGACCAGGAATTGGGAGATTCTTCTTAAGGTGCCCGGGAGGGTCTTCCTGGCCCAGCTTTGGGGATAGGAGAAAGGAATATAGGTTTGTTTTGTCTTTCTAGCCGATTGTGCTCACTCCATGGGTATACCTTGTTGTCTGCACATTTGTTTGTTGTGTATTTTACTAAATTAGCCTGATTTGCTCTTAATAAATTTGTAAACAGTTTTTTCTCAGTTTGCATTTTGGTCAGGAGTGCCACCATGTTACCTTGCCGTGGGGCCAGCTACTGTCTTGTCTTTTGCAAGACTATGCATCTTTTACATGGGTGTGTGTCACCAGCCACTGCGATCTTTTTTTAATCCCCTTTCCTTTCCTTTCCTTTCCTTTCCTTTCCTTTCCTTTCCTTTCCTTTCCTTTCCTTTCCTTTCCTTTCCTTTCCTTTCCTTTCTTCTTTCTTTCTTTCTTTCTTTCTTTCTTTCTTTCTTTCTTTCTTTCTTTCTTTCTTTCTTTCTTTCTTTCTTCTCTTTTTCATAACTGGCCTTATGAGCCCTGCCTCTGAATTTGGAGAGGATATAGTCTTATGGAAGACCATGGAGAGGAACTTTTTTTTCCCACCCAAAAAGAAAACCTCTACTATGCTTTTAAGAATTTTTGCAGCCTTGCTGCTGTCAAAACTTTGTAGCTTTGTGGGGCAATGCTGGGGGCCTACTCCCTTCCTGGTGGGTCATGGCCATTTTACTGTAACTCTGCAGGAAAAAAAATGGGAATGCAGGAAAAAAATTTTTTTGTCTGTTTTAAAATGCCCAAAGTTTCTGGCCACTCCAAGAGTCTGCCCAAGGCTATTGACACCTGGCTTTTGTGTTTCCCTGTTTAAAAACAGCTAAGTTAAAGACTGATGCCAAATGCTGGCACAGAACATCTAACATTTCAAAATTTAACTAAAGTGACTGTGAGGGAATGAAAACAGCCATCCCAGTTCATGCTACATTTTTCAACAGAATAAATGCAAGAGAGGTTTTCTCACATGGTTTCACATCTGGTTAAGTAGAGCCATCAAGTGGCTTGAAATACCAGCTAAACCATTAAGAAGCTTGGAATAAATACAAGTTGGGCCACCAAGGGATACAACTAAGTGATTAAAAGAACTTTGCTTGGGAAAGTGCTGCCATTACCTCATGAAAGTTTGGACTAGGCAAGGCCAACAGATGTCCCTAAAAAGTTAATGGGTCCCAGTATGGAGACAAAAGCCTTCAGGAGACTTTTTTGTGCTCTTGTGTTGTTTCTGTGTGTGTGTGTGTGTGTGTGTGTGTGTCACCAGAAATCAAACTCATTACCTTGTGCTTGCCAGGCAGGAACTATGCCACTGAGCTATATCCCTGGCTCTGCTTCTGTGTTCTTGATAACCAGCATTACCCAAAGGTCTAGACAGAGACACACTATCCAGGCTTGTGTAAAAGTCTCACAGGAGGCATTTTGTGGACTTCAAGTCTCTTCCTTACGCATGAGATGTCACCTTAAGGAGTACAAGCCTAGCTGTCTCCTTTGCTTTATAGGTCTCAGGACAAGCAGATGGGAAACCTATTAGATCTCATCATTACAGATTCCACTGACTTTGACACAAGGCTATATCCTTGATGAATGGGACAGGTTTGATCCGGACAATGTAAAACAAGAACAGATTATCTACTCTTGTAATATGGTCTGGGTTCAATATGAACTGAGAGGTAACAAAAGATGGCGAAGGGATGGTACTTTGTTTTTGGTGCGGGGAATCATAGTCAGGACCTTATACTTGTCAGCCAGGTGCTGTGCTGCTGAGCTTTATCCCCAGCATGGATGGTACTTTAAACTATGAGACTTATTCTTCAATTACAGAGTTTCTGCTTAGAACATAAAAGGTGGAGTGAAATGCCTTATGTTTAGGCTTTTGTAACTCTTTATCAAAGGGAACGCTCAAGAACTATGATACTTAACACAGACTCCAAGGAAGACAAAGATATCTTGTATGGCCCTGTTTTAAGATCCCCATTTGTCTCTCGGGGGATCTAGGTCTTGCTGGTCTACTTTGGGAGGGTAACCACCCTAGCAGCTCACCTCTGCTTCGCTCCTACAATCCTCAGACCCATAAATCTGGTCCATCCTTTCCAAGTGTGCAGGGATTCCCTTAGCTTAGTGCCCAGAGGAACCCCACATTCCTCAGCTTCCTCAGCAACCTCCCCAATAGGTATACACAGATAGTTTTAAGCCCTGCAGGTGGAATCAGAAGTGTTGCTTCTTACTACTCTAATTTACAACTTATCTTGCCCCTAAGGTAAATCGGGGTGGCAGGAAATACTTGAGCGTAGGTTCCCTTTTCAATCGCAGACTCCAACAATGCAAGGAACGATTAGGCCATGTGTTAGAAGACTTTAGTAAGTGTGCAGATGGGTTCCCAGTTTTGATCCTTGCTTTTGACTTATGGAGAGTTCGATTCATCTTGGCCATTTACTGCACATCAGATGACAGACCAAAAATTCTACAAGAGGCTAGGAGCTGTGCAGATGAGCAATATGCTTTAAAACCATCCTAGATAGGGTATTATTCTCCCCTCAACGAAGCCAAATGGGACCATAATACTTAGCATGGACTAGAAATCATGGGGATGACAAGGTATATTAAAAAGTCTGTTAATTATGGTACAGTAAGTGACACAAAGGAAAATCCAGATATCTTTCAATGATTAGCAGAGGCTTTCTGCAAGTATACTAATATTGACCCATCTTCCAGGAAGGGAGAGGAACTAATGAGACATTTCATCTGTCAGTGAGCCTCAGATATCCAGTGTAAGCTACAAAAATTTCAGATGGGGCCACAGACATCTATGGACCAATTGTTGGGCATGACCTTTTCTGAATTTAACAATTAGCACCCAGAGGAAAGACAAAAGGGCTCAGATTATAACTGCTGCGATTGGTAATGCTTCAAACCCCAACCCCCCCCCCCCAAGTTGTCTAAGGAAAAAACCAGGAACAGCAGAGAATGGTTCCTGTTTTAAGTGCAAAGGAACTGGACACACTGGGCACAAGGTCGTGCCAGCCTCTGCCTGGGCCCAGTTCCAAATGTGAGGCGGCTAATGTGCCCGACCTGTGGCATGGTTTTTTTTTGGTGGTGTTGGGGATCGAACCCACGGCCTTATGCACATCAGGCAAGAACTCTACCACTGAGCCACATCCACACCCCTATCACTGGAGGTTTGGCTGTTCTCCCTCCCAGAGAGAGGCTAGACAAGCCAGATCTTCATTTCCTGCTCTGAGGACTGAAGAGACCCAGAGGACCTTGCAATGTCCCTGGCCACAGCCATTACCATCTCCTCTGAGGAACTATTATATACAGCTAAGTTAGATAGAAATATTATAGGCAGTCAGGGCTAGACCCTCAAAGGAGTCAGTGCAGAAGACAGGATACTTTATAACTGTGGGGGAGAAAAGATACCTTCAGCTGAGGACCAGACCTCAAGACAAAAGATGAAAGAATGTACCCACATATTTTCCCTAAGGATAAACAACAGTGATTGATATTCTAAAAAGGCCTCCAACACCAAGCAGAGCCTGCCTGGTAGTGCAAGGCTGTAATCCCAGCACTTGGAGGGTTGAGGGAGGGGGATTACTGTGAGTTCAAGGCCATCCTGGGCTACAAAGAGTTCAAAGCTAGCCTAAACTGCAGAGTGAAACTCTGTCTCAAAAAGACAAAACAAAACAAGCAAACAAACAAACAAATAAAAAAGTATCCACCTCCTTGGGAAAGCCAGGAGGAGCCACTGACCCAATCCCCGCCAAGAGAAGCTCCTGTTTTGTTTCAGCCCACTTGCTACATGACTTGCTTCCCCATTTGATCCTGATTTGATCAATATTACCTGAGCAATTAAAATTGTCACCTTTTTTCCACCTATTGTCACCATAGTTTTCTCCCACCTCACTCCCACCTTGTAGTTTCCCATTTTCCTTCACGTTGGACCTGCTTCACCTCATGGTTTTGTTCTATAGAAGTTGCTAGAAAAGGCAAGGTCCTCAGCAACCCACTTGGCACCCCCTTCTGTCTCTCTCTTAGACAGAAGTTTTCTTTTCCTAATGGATATATTCTGCTCTTAACCTCTGTTGTTCCTAAAACTCACTCTTAAATTTTAGAGAACACAAACTCATACCAGACATCTAACAGGTTGAGAGTTTCTTTCCCCTACATCACAACCCTGAGTAATCTTGGATGTCATGGATGAATCAATTCAACTACTTATAGATGGGGTGAGGGGCTCATTCTGTTTCGTTTTTCTTCCATAGAAAACTCTCTTCTAAGTCTATAGCCATAGTTAGGGTTGAAGGGACCCCTAGTCAGAAATTCTTTACTCCTCCTCTGAAGGTCATTTTTTTTTTTTTTTTTTTGGTACCGGGGATCAAACTTGTGACCTTACACTTACCAGGCAAGTGCTTGAGCCACTGAGCTAAATCCCCAGCCCCAAATGTTCAATTTTAGGTCCCAGTGTCCAACTCCCTTGCTAGGAAGAGATTAATCAACAAAATTTGGGGTGATTCTGAGATTCCAGCTAAGGTCAAAAAGGATTTTATTTGCCAGGATTACACCACGTTTCCCTGACCAAATTAGCCAAAAAGTAAATCCTGCTGCAAGGTACAAAGGAATGGTTGGTAGGGCAAATTCAGCTATGCCAGTAATTATAAGACCAAAAGTCCCCAGCCAATTTTCTAATCAAAAACATTATCCAATCAAGGAATAGGCATAGAAAAGCCTCCAGTCTCTTATAGATAGATTTCACAAATACAGCCTTTTAAAACCTTGTCAGTCTCTTACAATACTCCTATTTTTCCTGTAATAAAGCCTTCATGGGAATATAGGATGGTAAAGGACCTGCATCTCAATAACAGATCTATATTCAGTTCTCTCCCAAATTCCAGGTAATACTAATTGGTTCTTAGTCTGAGATTTAAAAGATACATTATTTTTCATCCCTCTACATCCAGACTCTCCGTTTCTGTTTGTCTCTGAATGGGAACATTTCATAAAAAGACAAAAACAGCAATATACTTGGACACTTCTACCACAGGATGTTAGAGACTGTCCTCATCTTTTTGCTTGGGCACTAGAAAAAGTCTTGAGGAACCTAAAGCTAGACTAAGGAACCATCCTGCAGTATATGGATGATATTCCAGTGTGCAGCCCAACTCCGCAACTATCTAATCATAACACTACCCAAACTCTTAACTTTCTAGCTAAGATGGGATATAAAGCCTCCAAAGAAAAGGCTCAGATATCCCTTGAAAAAGTTAAATATCTGGGATATATTCTTATAGCTGGGAAATGACAGCTGTTTAGGGAAATGACAACTGAATCTAGGCTATCTGTGACCTTGGGCCTCCTGTTGCCAAACAACTTTGTTCCTTCCTAGGAATGACAGGCTTTTGTAGGATCTAGCTACCTAATTTTGGACTGATGTCAAAGCTTTTATATGAGGCAGTAAAAGCCTCTGAGTCAGTACCCCTAGAATGAATAAAAGTAACTGACAATGCCTTTAGAAAAATAAGGCATGCCCTTATTTAGGCTCCAGTTCTGGGAATACCCAACTTTAAAAAACAAGGAATTAGAAAACAAGACAAAACCCTTTTTTCTCTATGTATCAGAAAAAAGAAGAATTGCTTTGGGGGTTTTGACTCAAAGGCCCCTTTTGGACAAGAACCCTGTCCAAAGAAATTAGATAAATTTTTAAATAAATTAGATGGGGTGGCACTGCTGGGTGGTCACCCTGCCTAAGAGTAATAGCAGCTAGAGCTGTACTAACAGAAGATGCTACAAAGCTAACTCTGGGACAGAGACTAGAAGTTCTGACTCCCATCAGGTTAGAGCTATTCTGGAGACAGGACATTACTTATGGTTAACCAGGGAACAGCTTACAAAGTATCAGGTTATACTCTTAGACATGCCTGAGGTTATTATAAAAACTTGCACTGCTTCTTTAATGTCTGCAGGCCCAAGGGTTAGCCACTCTTGGGAACAAGTAACCTGCCAGACCTATATAGCAGGCAAGATATTGGTGACCTGCCTCTCCAAGATCCTCAGCAGGTACAGTTCAATTGGAGAGTTCTTGCCAGCCAGTCAGATTTTTAAAATGTAACAATCTGAGACAAATAAATAAATAAATAAATAAATAAGAAAGAAGAAGAAGGAGGAGGAAGAGGAAGAAAAGAAGGAGGAGGAGAAGGAGAAAAGAAAAACAGAAAACAACAACAATAAACCAGTTTAAAATCCAAGAGGTGACAGCCCACCTCTCCTCTCCAGTCTAACTGATGCTTTCTGAGATTAATGCTAGACATGAGCTTTTTCACATGACTAGCAGGGACATCTAGATAAGTCAATGATAAAAAACCAGGATGCAGCTGTTTCCTTGGGCAATTCTGACCTGGTTTATGACACTCATTATTGTTAATGGGCAGATGTATTCTTTTTGGATAACATTCTATTAAAAATAATAAAATTGGGTAAGAGTTTCTTTGTGCCATTTAATGTCTTGTGATTAGACACAGATAACTAGAATTGACTAAAAGGTTATTCTCTACTAAGTTAAACACTTAAACATGTTTCAGAAATAATAACAGTCTAATAGTTCTAACATAATAATGTCATCACAATCATGTGAAAATATTATGATTTCAAGTTTGCTCTATAAAACTTTATAATCATTGTCTGTTAACATTCTATGGGTATTCAACTTCTAAAACAACCATATAACAGTTCCCTAGATAGTCATGTTATCTTTTTTTTTAATACCAGAATCAAATTCAGCTCCTCATTCTTGCTAGGCTGGCACTACACCACTGAGCTAAATCCCCAGTCCTATGTTATCTATTTCAAAATGTCATCTAGATAAAATCATAAAATTAAACCTACTGCTCTCATCACAATGCTGGTGTAATTAATCCTTCTAGGTGTTCAACAACTAAGGTTTAGAGATCATAGATAAGAAGATGATTAGACTAAGAAAACAGCAAATATTTTAGCCCTGGCCCTCTCAGGTCAACAAGGACCCAAGACAGAAGGAGACTTCTCTTTTTGATAAGTCATCCAATCTCCTGAGCAAGGAGTCTGTTGGACCTCAAAGAACAAGAATCAAACAATGTACAGTGTGATAAAAAGGAGGATCACCAGGGAAAAAAATCTCCCCTGCTTCTACGAGAAGCCACATGGTCAAGTAAGACCATGATCCATCTTGGCAGCTGACACTGACAGAGAAGCTAAGAGGCTAAGAAACCCCTCAAGAGCCTTAACTGACTTTGATATTTGGCAAAAGGTTAATTTTGATTAATACTGGTCTCATTTTAGTCTGGTCTTAAATATTCAGCAAAAAATATAACCAAATATATAAATGTATATATTAATATAGAATAGACATAAACAGGCGGCTCTAAGTCACTAACCCTACTAACTCTTGCTGGCAGTTTTTAGCTACACCAGGAGATAGACCTAAGAGCCAACTGGTTACAATTGTCCTTTATGTACTAGTACTCACGCTTTTGTCATACATGCTTCAATCTCTTGGCAAGGTTTGTTTGTTCTCATCTAGGGGCTACCAAACTCCAACTGACCATGCATGACTCCATGGTCCTCCAGATGGAGCCAGCCATCTCCTTCCTTCTACTATGGTCCATATAACTGATCTCTCAGTGCACATTATTCACTGCTCAGGTTGATGCCCTCTGCTTGCCAGAAGTAGCTAGAGCCATCATTGCTCCTAAGCCCAACAGTAGTTGGATGGTCATTTCCAGAGGGAGGAATGTATGACAGCTGAGATCCCAGGCAAAATTAGATACATGGCCCCTGTGTCACAGCAAACAACTGAGCTAACAACCTTCAGTTTCACACTTGTGTCTCTATAGCATCAATGCTATCAAAATACAGATGGCTGTACAAATGGAATCTACTTCCTTCCACCACAGCCACCTAGATCATCTCTCCTCAACCAATATCACCTGCCCTTCACATTGCCCCCTCACCAGCAAGAAGCAGCCACAACAATCACTAGCCTGTTCCCATCCTATGGAAGTAGCATGATTGAGTCAGAGGGAGAATTTAGGGGCAGATTAAAGAGACATAAAAAACCCAAGGCAAAACACAGATGACTAATATTGTAAAATCATCAGTGCTTAACTGTGGCTGATAATTGTAGGATCATCACATGTTTATTATATATCATAAGCTTGAAAAATACATGCACTACTGTATCCTTTATAAAAGTATTACTCACATTTACTTTATGCTGACCTTATAACCTTCCCAGAAACAAAGGCTAAGACCCTGACTGGCTCAGCCCATATCAATCAATGAAACAGTTTGCCCCATAAGTGTGGACACATCTCATACTCACTAGGCCATCCTGAGTGCTGAGCTAAATCCCCGGCCCCTCTATGTAAGTCTTAACTCCACCATTTTCTGCTAAGAGCCCCACTTTTACATTCTTTGCTAGAGTGAAGGCAAGTACCTGAAAAGAGGTGGAGGGTCACTCAGTGACTTCCCACTGGACACAACATGATCTATGCATGTAGGCAAGACATCCATGACCTGCCTCCCCAAGATCTGAGGAGGTACCGTTCACTGATGGAAGCAGCTTGGCCCAAGAAAGACATCAAAAAGCAGGTTATGCATCTATCAGCTCACAACAGGTCACTGAAGCTAAACCTCTGTTCCTAGGAACCTCTGCTTGAAAGGTAGAGCTGGTAGCTCTTATTTGGGTATTGATGTTAGAAGAAAGCAGGAGGTTAAACATCTCTATAGACTCCAGATATGCCTTTCTGGTGCTACATGGGCAAGTCCCATGTTATAATCCGGAAAGAAATAGATTTACTGAGAAATAAACAATTACCTATAAAACACAAACAGGAGATTGCAAGATGGCTGACTGAGTGGTGGCACGATAAGAGCCTCCTCAAAAAAAAAAAAAAAAAAGACTCAGACACTGGAATCTGACAACATGGAGAAAGCCAGACAAAAGGAGAGGAATTCTCACGACCCAGGAAGAAACGGAGGAAAAAGGAAGCAGAAGGAAGAAGGAAGAAGAAGAAAGAAAGAAGGAAGAAGAAGAAGGAAGAAGAAGAAGAAGAAGAAGAAGAAGAAGAAGAAGAAGAAGAAGAAGAAGAAGAAGAAGAAGAAGCAGCAGCAGCAGAAGCAGCATGGACAGAGGGCTGGAGCTGGGCATGCCTTAGAGTCAGGCGACTCACAATAGATGGAGCTGAGGTCGTGGCCCTGCTGAGAGCGGGGGTTGCTGAGCTCCAGACCCTCAGCTGGAGGAGGCACTGAGACAGGGAGTGGAAACAGCCTGTAGAGCTGCGTGAACTTTGGTGAGGGACGGGAACTGGATTCCCCAGAGGGGAGGACCAGCTAGGTGACATTTTGGAGTTGGACAGGGCGGGCTTGAATCAAAACCCAAGGCGGCGTCTGTCAATGACTCCTAGTCCAAAGCAGATTGGTGGGATCTGCTTGGGCTGGGCCAGGCCCCTGGTAGAAACTCAATAGCCAGGGACAAGGCTGCTGTGAGCCAGTGGCATCCCCAGGGAACACACGAACTTGGTGAAGCATAAACTGGTTGACTGGCTCTCAGAGTGCACCTCACAGATCTGCAGCGGACTAGGGGTTGGCACTTCCCTAGCCAGTGTGCTGCAGAAGAAACTGTAAGCAATAGGAAAGGCCCAGAGACCTCGACCACCCACCTGTCTGAAGGGGGCCGGAAACATGACCAGACAGAGAAACAGCAAAATGTCTCTAACTGTGGAACCAAGGAAAGTGAGTCCAGCAGAGGTAAATGCAGAGGAGGTTGAGAGCAGCAAACCTGTAATGTCAGAGACAGCCTCATTGGAAATAAAGAAATACATCCGTGACCTCATCGTCGAATTTAAATCTGAAATTCTAACTCAGGTGAAGCAAGATATAAGAAGATTAATAAAAGAAGTCCTGGGTAATCCTCAAGTAGACACAAATGAAAGAATTGAGGAACCCAGAGAAAGGAGAGAAGCCTTTGATGAAGAATATAAACAAAACCTAGAATACATGAAACAGATCCAAAGAGAATATCAGGAAATTAAAAACTCCATTGAAAGCTGGCAAAACCTTTTAACAGAAACTAAAGACAAACTTTCAAAACTTGAAGATAGATTTGTAACATATGATCACGAAAGGAAGGATCTCTTAAAAATAACAAGGAACCAGGAAGTAACGATACAAAGGCTAGAAGATGACAAGAGGATTTATAACCTAAGAATAAAATATGTAAATGAAGATGCAGCAACAAATACAAATGAAATAAAAAGTCTATTCACAGAAATAATTAAGGAAAACTTCCCAAACATAGGTAATGGAAATAAAGTTCAGATAAATGAGGCATACAGAACTCCAGCCAGCTACAGCCAAAACAGATCTACACCCAGACATATAATA
This sequence comes from Hydrochoerus hydrochaeris, assembly GCA_004027455.1. NCBI lineage: Eukaryota > Metazoa > Chordata > Mammalia > Rodentia > Hydrochaeridae > Hydrochoerus > Hydrochoerus hydrochaeris. The sequence goes on from PVLA01009112.1 coordinate 79,597, forward strand.
GTCAGG